>VUQH01068377.1:16771-26862 GCA_015106775.1 Etroplus canarensis
TTTTTATAATTAATTAAAAAAAAAAAAAAAAAAAAAAAAAAAAAAAAAAAATATAAAAAAAAAATTTTAAAAAAAAAAAAAAAAAAAAAGATAACTGACCGATATTATTTACTTTAATGTTTTTTACTCACAAAAGTAATTTGAATGAATAAAGAATATAGAAGAAATTTGTAGTCTAGTTAGGTCCGTAAGTTTTGGGACAATAATCCATTTCTTTTTTTTTTACCTCTCTACACAACCACAGTGGATTTTAAATGGAACAGTCAGAATGTGATCAAAGTGTAGACTTTCAGCTTTAATTTAAGGGGTTTAACTAAAGAACTGCATTAACTGTTTAGGAATTACAGTCATTTTTATACACAGTACACCATTTTCATCGGCTCAAAAGTAATGGGACAATTAACTAACAAGCAGTTTCATGGTCAAATGAGGCCTGTTCCCTCATTATTCCATGACAAACTAAGCAGATAAAAGATCTGGAGTTGATTCTAAAAACATGCATTTGGTAGCTCTTCACTAAAAATCTCAATATAATGTCAAAAGAGATGTTGAGGCAAGTGGAGGAGGCCATTATTAGGCTTAAAAACCAAACCATTCTTAAAAAGACGAATTGCACTGGCTACTTGAGCAACACCAATAAGCCTGGAGGACTATAGAAGACAACTGAATGATTTCCTTACTTGCTAAAGAAAGATCACTTCACAACATCTAGAAAAGTCAAGAACCCTCTCAGTGAGGTAGGTGTATCATTGTGAAAGTCTGAAATCAAGAGATGTTTCTATTAATGTAAATACAGAGGCTTTACAACAAGGTCAAACCGCTGGTTGTATTTAAGAGTAGGAAAGTCTGATTAGACTTTACCTGAAAACATCTAAGTGAGCCTACCCCGCTCTGCAAAATAAATTCTTTGGACAGATGAAAACAATATAAACTTGTACCAGAATGATGGGATAAGAAAAGTATGGAGAAGGAAAGAACACCTCATGATCCAAAGCATACTATCATGTGTCAAACATGGTGGAGGCAATGTTATGGCATGGGCGTGTACGGCTGCCAGTGGAACTGCATCGCTAGTGTTAAATGCTGATGTGAGTAATGGAAAAAAAGTAGCATAAGGAATTCTGAAGTGCACAGGCCTATACTCTCTGCTCAGATTCAGACAAATGTTACAAAACTGATTGGGCAGTTTTTACACTGCAAATGATCCACAATGATTCAAAGCAAGAGGTTCTCAAGGCAAAGAAATGGGATACTTGTCAATGGCCAAATCAATCACCTGTTCTCAACACAAAAGATCAGCTTTTTAATTAAGACAACTGAAGACAGAGAGACTCACAGACAAGTAGCAACTGAAGACAAAGGCCTGAGCATTTCAGAGAAGGAAAAATAGCATTTGGTGATGTCAATGGGTTCCAGACTTCAGGCAGTCATTGATAGCAAAGGATTTTTATTTACGTATTAAAAACAATCCTCATATTTAAAATTATACTAGTCTGTCCTGCTACTTTTGAGTCTCTGAAAATGGAGGACCATGTTTAAAAATTGCTGCAATTTAACAGCAAACAGTTACTGCAATTCCTTCCTCAAACCTCTACAATTAAAGTTGAAAGTCTGCACTTCACTCACATCTTGACTGTTTGATTTATCCACTATGGTGGCGTACCTTGGACTGCGCCCTTGTATTCACCCCAAGGGGTCACCACAGTGGATTAATCAGCATTGGTAATTTGGCAGAGGTTTTACGCCAAATGCCCTTCCCGATATAACCCTCCATGGTGAGAGTACAGAGGGGAAATTACAAATAATGTGCCATTGTCCAAAAAAGTATAAACCTAACTATATCTATTCTGAACTTGTGTGTACCCCAGAAAAAACTTTCACATTATGATAATTAAAATGACTAAAGTTAACACTAACTACAACTAGATATTTCCAAAAATTAAAACTAAACTGATATGAATAAACCCACCCTGGTAATTAGCTGAAACTAAACCAAAATGAAATAAAAATAAAAACTTATTAGAAAATACAAAACTATAATACCTGTGATCCCAACCAGTGCAAAACATTTTGTCTATGATGAAGTATCGCATTTATTAAACATAAGCTGTTATTTAGTGAGCATTTTTGTTTGTTAAAGAGTTCTCACAAAATCACAACAGGAATTAACGTAAGGCAATATATATCAACTTAATAGCCTCATCTGTTTTTCAAATAATCTACAGGATAAATACGATTTTCCTTCACTCACCATGATCTCCATGGCAGACCATCGTGATGTCCCCCAGTACATGGCCATCCCCTGGTTAATCACATGTGTCATTGCTCTCACTATTTCTGTAAATCCAAAATATTAAAGATATGTGCATCATCAATACATAATCATATTGAAGCAATATTACATTCAGGTGTTTTTTTCATGAGGTAATAACAACGTTATCAAACACTTGCAGGTTTAAAGATGATTCCAAGACCTTTAAAAATTAACCTTTGGTAAAATAGCAGGATATTAAAACTAATGGGTCCATGAAATGTGCCCAGCCTCTTCTTTCAAACTCATATGTAAGCAGATATTGTTTGCTGGGGTCACACTACTTAATGAAGTCAAAGGCTGCAGGGTTAAAAGACTCAGCGAACCTTTGCAGAATGTTGCTTGTGCAGTGGAACAAATCTTAGCAAATTAAAACTGAAGCGGCTGAAGTCAGCTGCAGTGGCCTTCAGGGGTTTGTGTATTTGTGCCTGAGGATGTAGCAGGAACATAGAAGTTAGTGGAAAAGTTAACAAGCAAAATATTTTTAATAAAAACTCATGTGAAGTACTTTCTCAAAGGACTTCTCTTAGAGGAGGAAAAAACAAAGCTGTTGTTTTTAATGTGTGTCTGCTGCATGCTACACATGAACTTTCTAATTACTGAAGAAAACAACAATGGGGTGATAAAGTTATTGATCTGGTTTGCGCAGTCTGTTACTGCACTTAAATAAATTAATAAACCATCTGCCACTTTAGTACAATGCTACATGCAAAATGTGAAGCGGATAGAGTAGAAATGAGGGTGCACAGATGAGAGCAGAGCAGAGTGTGATTAAAAAAGAGTGATTCCTTTTCATCAGTAGTTCTCTCTCTAGACCAAAATGTAGCTCAGTGAGAGACAGAGAGCAAGTGTGCGTGTGGGTGAAGCAGGTGGGAGGGTAGAGGAATAACAGTACATCTGCTCCAAAGGGGAGGGAGTGAGGGAGGGAGGAAGGGAAAGAGGGATGTAAAGATAGCAGGAAAAGCTGTGCACTAAGTAGCAACCTTAGAGGCACACACAGTTAATAACAGTTGGCAAATACACAAATAATCCATCTCAATTCCAAGAGGGAAAAGATGACAACTTGATCCATCGAAACGTTCATGTCTTAACACCAAGTTTCTTTCCACAAGGGCTTGGTGAGTCATCAGCCCCAACAACGGATGCCACGCTGAGCCTGCAATCAGGTGAGATATGCAGCAAACACCATCAACACCCCACTCACAAAAACCCACAGTTTTTGCTGGAGGGTGACGTGGGTGAAGTTGTGGGCAAATTACACATGATGAAGTGTGCATATGTGAATGAAATGTAGTGTGTTATTATGTCCTTGGCTGTACGAGCTTAATGTACAATTTAGATGCCAAGATTGCAATCGCATGAATATGCAGCAGGACAATTAGTTTAGCACAAAGGATGAAAACAGAGGAAAAGGATGCAGAAACAGGCTCTGTGCAAAGCTAACAAAATCCAACTACTAACACCTCCAAAGCACTCTCATTAGTACAGAAGAGATATCAGACTTGCAAACTGCTTGGCTACAAGCCAGTGTCTGTCTGTCATTGAACTCTCTCCCAGCAGCAACATACCCCTAAGTCTGGAACATTGGCCAACTTCATCCAGCAGGTATCACAGTGCAGCACAGAGGGTGTACGAAAGCATCCAGCTCACACTGATATCCATATTTGCCAGCATCTCTGAGGATGTTTAGGTGTATTTCATACTTTTCTTATTGTGAGGTGTCCAACAGCAGGGACACAAAAGATAATTGAAAATATTGTTTATATAGGAGTGCACACACTCTGGGTGGTCATCACTATGTCACATCATAGGAGATTTTCAGAGGCAGATGTGGCCCTGTCTAAGGAAAGAATGCGCAGGAAAAACTAAAGATAAGTTTAGTAATACTGAGTGGGTGAGATCATTTTTCATTATTTTCTTCTTTAATGAACAATTGAAAAGAGAGATGATGTCCTGTCACTCTGAATGGCATTGCTAGCTAAGGGTTTGTGTTCGGTATGCTGCAGAAGTTATATTTCATTTCCTCTCCAGAGAATAACACTTGGCTGGAGGGCTATAAAATCATTTTATTGAAGCCATGTCTTTTCTTTCTGAGTGTGTATTCTATTCTTCATTCACTTGGTCTGGAGTATTTTCACATTCAACTTATTGAATGGATATATTTCTCTATCAAAGAAAATAGCAACATCATGCAGAAACTTGAACAGTTTATTCTGTAAGCTAACATGTACCTATTAATACAATGAATTGACTATGACACAGATGCCTCTCCTTGAGGAAACTTCTCATCATATTCAGCTTGGAGAAAGCTTAGACAAAATCTTATCACTTCAACTGACAGCTGCTCCAGTAAAGAGCAGTCAAAGAAAGAGGAGTCAGAGTCTTCCATGAAGGAAGAAGCTGGATATTTGTGACACGTTTGGCCTCTCCCTGCTGTTAGACTGGATGTGAGCCAAAAAAGAGACAAAACAAAACAAAACAAGTCAAGAATAAGCATGGAGACAGGATGGGGCAGAAAAGGATGAGTCAATGGGAGAAGAAAGGCAGTGATTATAACAAAGGCAGACTCTGCAGCCATGACATCACTTTTTTTGGTCCCCAAGGGGACACATGTTGTATCACACAAAGTCGGAAGCAGTTAAAGTCACAAGAACAAATGCAAACGCAGATGCATGCAGATGCACCTGTTAGGTAGCTTTAAATTCTTCTTGTTGCAGCATATTTGAAGCTAAAGTGGTTTCTTGTGTATTTTAATGATGCTATTAAATCCAGTTAAAGATTTAGCAAAATGATGTTGGTGTGTCAGTAAATGCTCGTAGAGAAACTGAAGTCAAAGCAAACTATTACGGTGCCAGTGCATGAGGTTACAGTGCGTATGTACATGCATCCTTGCTCTCTCTCAAGTGGTTAAAAATGACTGACCCTCTACACAGTGATTCATGAAAGTGGCCTTGCTGCTTTGTAATGAATTATGAAGGAACAACAGGAACAATTTTTTATGCTTCCTAATGGACCAACTGTATTGCAGAGGTGATAAAAGTACACCCGCTCTGCCCACCTATCATGATATTTGTCAGAATGTGTTTTTCATCTGACATATCTCTCTTTTCAGTTCCTAACATCTTGTCAGACACTCGGTCAATCACACTGTCAATCAGATCACATTTCTTGACATGAGTTACATGAATTTATCTGCAGGGGGCAAAAGACTACAATGTTTGATGGAGAAGGCTGTGGGGTCTGCCTGCTGGTCACCAGGCATTACTACCAGTGACGGCAATGCCCCCTGGAATGATAACTATGACAGATTGGCCTCCCACAGTCTGTTGGCACTCTTGGGGGTAAAGAGGAAGGAATGGAAAATATTTTAGTGAGATCAGTGGGACTCTCTTTTCAGTCAAATAGTACCTGTGGTTTGGAGGGGCCCAAGTATCTGTGATGACCACACGACAAGAGAGAAATAATGGAGGAAGAAACTGGAAGTGTCTAAAAAGAATAAATGGTTGTAACATAAGGTAGATGTGTGGGAAAGGCAGAACAAGAGCATTAAAGAAAAATAGTGCTCAGTAGGGCTTGTATCTAGTGAGACCAACCCAAAAATACACCAGCTTCCCCCGTAGGGGCCGGATAATCCTGCTTCTGAAGAACAGGGAGGGCTGGGAGCGGGTGCAGCTCAGAGACCCTGTGGAAGCTAGCAATCCCGCCGAGACAGAAGAGAAATAGAGGGAGACTGGTGGACTAAAATAGAGGACGAGAGATGAGGAAAGATTGTCATATTACTTGTAATGTGTTTGTGTGTGTGTGTGTGTGTGTGTTAGAGGAAAATACACAAACTTGACAGCAAAGACAAACCCCCTCTGGTCAAAGGCAAAGGTCACCAGTCCAGCAAGGGCAGCGGCTTCATCAGTATTTCTCACCTTCTCATGTTACAGAACAACATGTATTGTCCCTGCTCCAGTCCCACCCCCAAGGTCTGGGTGACAATCACTCACCCTCCATGGGAGTATTGCTGTCTGTCCGGTTGGCGAAGACCACATCCACATACTCAAGTTGCATCCTCTGGAGGGAGCCCTTTAAGCCTAAAGTGAGAGGACATGTGACGATTTTGAGAGCTATTTGGGTTTGAATTAAAAAAAGACAGTTAATAGGAATCATGAGTCTTGGGTGTCCTTCTTTGTAATGCTGAAAAAATTAACATGTGTGAGGCGCGTGTGACCCATATCTGCCTAGAAGAGTGATAATCTTTTTTCACTTTTTAGCCAATACTGCAACGTAGATAAGCTATAGGAAGAACTTCTCACAAGAACTTGTTTGCACCATGCTAAGGTAGTAGTGGTACCTACATCAAAAGAACGATATACTGTATATAATGATGCATTCAAAAGTTCTGGTTATATCAGGTAAAAGGAAAAAATGTAAGGTGAACTGAATCCTGGGGGATCTGAAGTCAACATGTTCTAAAACATGGCAAAGTGACAGTTGACCACCTGTGACTCAAGACCTTCCAGCTGCATCTGGCCTCTTGCATCTTTTGATCCAGCTTGGTACACATGTGAATCTAAGTTGTCATATTCAGCCCTGGTTTAACACGTACACTACAAAGTATTTTTTGGGAAACAACAAAATATGGCTTGTTTACAACCCTGCAGCACACCCAAGGAAATTAAACAAATATTAACAATAAAAAAACAGTCCTCTGTCATTTCATATACCAATCTGATGCCACATAACCCACTGGCAAATAATACTGTTTCTGACTGCCTCATTTAATAAGAGATGATTTATGGAGTGTTACAACCCCAATTCCAGAAAAGTGGGGATGTTTTTTTAAATTTGAACAAAATGAAAACTAAAAGACTTTCAAATCACATGAGCCATTTTATTCACAACTAAACATAGATAACATAATGAATGTTAAAACTGGGAAATTGTACACCTTCATCCACTAAATGAGCTCATTTCAAATTTAATACCTGCTACAGGTCCCAAAAAAGTTAGCACAGGGGCAACAAATGGCTGAAAAAGCAAAAAAGTTCAGCTGGGAAACATCTAGCAAGTAGTTAAGTTAACTGATATCAGGTCTGTAACATGATTAGCTATAAAAGGGATGACTCTTTTAGTTTTCATTTTGTTCAAATTTAAAGAACGTCCCAACTTTTCTGGAATTCGGGTTGTAGTTTATGAAGATGAAAGTTCTCCGCGATTGCAAATATTCCACTCTGCTACATATTCACTAAGATATAAAAGACATGGGTCAGTTTTATTCCAGTTTTGTTAATTCAATTTTGTCACAGTAATTATTTTGACTTGTTGTAGCAAGAAATGGTTCCAGTCATATTAATTACTATGGTTCCACTCTGATTACATATAGGTAATAACAGTGAGCGTGGGTGCAAAACACCTGATTGGATAATATATAATTTATGTCATTAATCACACCTGTTTTTTCCTCTCATGACAAGTTGAATTTTTTTTTTCTCTGACACACCAGTGAAATGCCAAGATTCAACACAGTTAGACCTATGGTTACCTGTGTTTAGTCTTTTTCTGTTTTTAAGAGAGTAAAAACTAGGTAGACTACCATTTGAAAGAAAACCCATGCACTTTCTTTGCAGCCTTTATTGATTCAACACACGTCAGGGTTAAAAGGTTTACTGTCAAGAGATGTTCAGGAAGCATGGACCCAAATGGAGAATATAGATATAAAGGGCTAAAACGAAGTGTTTCATTTGACTGAAGCAGAATCCTGAATCCAGAACATTAAAGCAGTAGCCCAAAAAGGCACAATACAAATATCCACAGGAAACCCACAAACATGGAAGCACAATGCTGAGCTAACAAAGATAAACCAGCAATGAGAAAGACAGGAGTATTTATAATTTGGGGAGTAATTAGTGATGAAAGGCAGGAGGGGAACAAGTTGCAGGTGAAAGTAATTTACAACAGGTGAAAACAATCAGGATAATCACAGAAGGGGGAAGTAAAAACCTATACGAGAGATGAAAGAAAACCTTCCAAGTAAAGCAGTAAATAAACAAAAGTTAACTGCACTGATATATGAAAACTGACACCAAAAAAAGGGCAAAGGCATTAACACAAAAAGATGAGACAAAGGGAGTAAAAGACATGGAAAGACAGAGGGTACTAAACATACAAGAACAAACTTGGACCCACTCCCTGCGGTCGCCACGTGACCACTAAAGGTATATCCCTGAAAAGTCCCAATTTCTTCATGAATGCTGACCTTACCCCACTGATCCCACAGGTGCCATGGTCAATTTGTTTTTTGTTTTGTTTTTTAAATGCAAAATGGATGATTAAAAACCATATGGTGCAGCAAAGTTGATTCCCCAATAACCCTGATATTTATTTTACCAATTCGATTGGTGGCAACAGCAGATGGCAGACATGACATGGTGTCACCGTGAAAGTATATGATTTGGTTTTTGTTTTGTGCACATTGGATAAATTGTTACAGGACTGTAAAAATTTCACAGTAAACACCACCTGATGGCCAATCTGTATTCACAAAATGGCTGAAAATGTAATCAGTTCCACATCTCATAGAGGTCTATCACTGTGTCAAAATGTAAAATTCTGCATCAGATTGTTTTTGTGTCATCACGCCCGCATGAAGGATGTGTGGCAGTGGCATGGTGCCACCATAAAACTATATGTGATCCCCTAATTAATTTGGTGTTAGCTTCGTACAGATCAGATGAAAAGTCACAGAGACATGCCAAAAAATTTAAAAATATTTACATTTAACCTACCACCTAGTGGCAAATCTGCATTTTCAAAATGGCTGAAAATCTAATCAGTTCCAGAACTTATGGAGGTGTATCACTGTGCCAAAATTCAAAATTCTGTGTCAAACAGTTTTTTCATTATTGTGCATGCACAAAGGATTTACAGTGGTGGTGGTGATGGTGGCAGTGTGGTGTCACCATAACACTACATGATCCCATGATTAATTTGGGTTTTTTGGTGCAGATATGGCAAAAAAATTTTTTTTTTTGCCGATTTAACCATGGCAAAAACTTAATCAAACAATGAGAGCACTATACAGTAACAGCAGTAAAGACAAGCAGAAATCCCAACTTAATTATAAACACAAATCCAAAACCTAAAATTGTCATGACCCGTGTCTGTGTGCCTCCCTGTCCGTGTCATTTCCTGTTTTATTTTGAAACCCCTTCCGTTTGGTGCCCCTGCCTCTGTTGTCCTCCCTGTGTGTGATTGCCTGCAGCTGTGCACCACTCCGTCCTGTGTCAACTGGTCTACCTGTCTATTTATACGCTCGTCCTCCTCTGTTCGTGGTCGCGTCCTCATCTTCGTCTGAGTGTGTGTTTTTGGATGCAGCTGCACCGTTCCTCCCTTCCTTGGACTTTGTACCGTTTATGATTTTTGGCAATAAAGCCCTTTTAAATGCATACCGGCTGCTTCCGAGTCCTGCGTTTGGGTCCGCACCCGCACACATCAGAGCCAGCCATGACAAAAATGTGACAAAACCCCAGAACCATGACATTTATTTGGCTTTGTATAACCAACTGCTCATTGCAGCAAATATTAGCTAATGTTAAAAAACTAGTAATGAATAATTATGGAGAAGTAAAATTTTTAAAACTTATTTACAATCGTGAATAAGAAAGTACACCTTTCTGGTCAGGAGGGCCAGCTCTGTCCTGGGCTGCCCATTAGACTCTGTGGAGGTGGTGGGTGAGAGGAGGATCTTGTCCAAACTAACATCCATTATGGACAACAGCTCTCACCCACTGCA
>VUQH01068380.1:0-12916 GCA_015106775.1 Etroplus canarensis
CTTTGGCAGTGTGGGCAGGTGCCAAGTCCTGCTGGAAAATGAAATCAGCATCTCCATAAAGCTTGTCAGCAGAAGGAAGCATGAAGTGCTCTAAAATTTCCTGGACATGGCTGCGTTGACTGTGGACTTCAGAAAACACAGTGGACCAACACCAGCAGATGACATGGAAGCCCAAATCATCACTGACTGTGGAAACTTCACACTGGACTTCAAGCAACGTGGATTCTCTCCACTCTTCCTACAGACTCTGGGACCTTGATTTTCAAGTGAAATGCAAAATTTACTTTAATCTGAAAACATGACTTTGGACCACTGAGCAACAGTCCAGTTCTTTTTCTCCACAGCCCAGGTAAGGCACTTGTCTGGTTTAGGAGATGTACCTGTAATGTCAGTAACAAAAACTGTGAATGTCTAACTAGCATATCATAACCTTGTAGAAGTTCTGAATCTATTTCTCAAGAGCTAATGTTCAACATACATTTGCACGCATGCTGTTGACAGGCACACACAATAATAAAGCACTGGTTAAACCAAGTGGCAACCTCCAGGAATAACAACCGAAGCGGATGAGAAAATGTCAAAAACGGTAATTCCTCTTCTGACCACTGGAGACCAGCTACAAAAGTGAGTCAATATCCACAGGCCCCCATGTTAAAATGCCAAACTTCACATGGTTAAAAAACACACTCTTCCATGTACAAAATCCTCAGGCATCTGTGGACAGTTTTTCTTCACAACTTTAATGCGGGTAATTTTTAAAAAATTTTTTATAACTCATCCACCTGCATACTATATTCACAGACATGGCCACTTTGATTGATGGGTGTCCTGACACACGGAGCTGTAGCTGCTCAACAGCTACAAGGTCTAATGGCTTTTAATTTGAGTCACTGAACTGGACCTTTCTTTTGTCTTTGTGCTATCAGTGCCTGTTGTATGGCTTTTTTGACTAATGCCATTCTAATATTAGTCTGTTCCTTAGTACTAATCAGCATGTGTCTGTGCATTGCACATGTACAACTTACAGATGCAGCTTGCTGATATGGCAACTTAGCAAGCCACTACCTCCCCCATTTGTTTGACTGAGGCCCATTGCCCAGGTGTATAAAATCAGGCACCTAACCATGCAGTCTGCATTTGTAAATATTTGTGAATGAATGGGTCATTCTAGAGAGCTCACTGATATAAAAGTCACCAACACTCTGCTGTCTCAATAACTGCAGCCTTCCAAACCTCAGGTGGCATTAACATCAGCAAAAACTGTGCAATGAGAGCTTCATGGCATGGGTTTCCACGGCCAATCAGCTACATGCAAGCCTCACCAAGCACAATGCCATGCATTGGATGGAGTGGTGTAAAGCATAGTTGTGCCATGAAAAATTTTGGGCAATTCTAAGCTTCTGACTTTCCCAGTACAGTTTGGAGAAGACCCTGTTCTGTTCCAGCATGACTGTGCCCCAGTGCACAAAGCAAGGTCCATAAAGGCAAAGCTGGATGAGTTTGATGTGAAAAAACTTAACTGCCCCACACAAAGCCTTGATCCTATCACCACTGAACACCTTTGGAATGAACTAGAGTGAAGATTATGAACCAGGCCCTCTCATCCAACATCAGTGTCCAACCTTACAAACACTCCTCTGCATTAATGGGTAAAAATTCCTATAGACACTCCAAAATTTTGCAGAAAGCCTTCACAGAAAAGTTGAAAATGTTATAGTTGCAGAAGGAGGACTAACTCCATTTTCATGTCTATGGATTTTGAATGGCTATATAGTGTATTTCACCACAAAACTTCATGGCTTGTCTGCCTTGGCCATCATATTATCCCGCTTTTTCTTTTTTAACATTCATGCCCCATTTAAATGTTGCTGCACTTAACATTTACAATGCCTCTACATTATATTGAAACATTTAATAATTCAGTGAGTGAGGATTTGCCTTGCTAATTCAATCTTGGTTTCAGAATGTTATACTCCTATTCATAAAAAGGTTACCTAGGTGTTAGAAAGCAGTCGCCCTCGTTAAAGTTTTGTTGACCCATTCACCCACTAACACCACCTCCTCCCTCATCATTTCATATTACCTTCACCTGACTTCCCTCCTTTGCACCTGTTATAATTTCTATGACCTTTAGTTGCCTTAAAATGTAAACATATGCTGTTGTGGGCCACTTGCTCAAATGACAGATGATGTTGTTGTCTTTGGGAGGAAAGTCTAAATTTAGTGCTTGGCAGTCAGATTTCCATAGATCAAATGGGTACCTTCAAAGGTTACAACAAAGTGCTTCTTTGCTGAACTGTGGAAAGAAGGAAGTTGGTACAGAAGAATGAACTTGTAAAATGTACACTCATCACATGACATCAGCTTAATCCATTTATACATGTAGACATGATCACAATGACCTGCTGAAGTCCAAACTGAGCATCAATAGGGAGAAGAAAGGTGATTAAAGTGACTTTGAGCATGGCATATTTTGTTGGTGCCAGACAGGCTGGTCTCAGTATTTAAGAAACTGCTGATCTACTGGAATTTATAGTTTACAGATAATAGACTGGAAAAGAGAAAATATCCAGTGAGCAGCATTTCTCTGGGCAAAAATGCCTGGTTGATGCCAAAGGTCACAGTAGAATGGCCAGACTGCTTCGCTATGATAGCAAGACAGCAGTGAGTCAAATATCCACTCGTTCCAATGGAGGTATGCAGATGAGTATTGCCAAACACACAACACATTGTACCTCGAAGCTGATGGGCTGCAGCAGCAGATGCCACTCCTGGCAGCTTACCACAATTAGACAAGAGAAGATTGGAAGAATGTTACCTGGTCTGCTGAGCCCCAGTTTCTGCTGCAACATTCAGATGGTAGGATAAGGTAAGATTTTGGCATAAATAACAGAATACACCCATCCTGCCTTGCATCAAGGGTTTAGGATGCTGGTGACTGGTATTTATGTAGCACTTTTCTTCTCTAGCTGAGCACACAAAGAACTTTTTTACTACAAACTTCATTCACACACGCATTCACAGCACTTTATTATATGCCTTTAATTACCACACACACATTCATATTCCAATTGATGCATTGAGAGCAAACTGGTGTTTTGCCCAAGGACACTTTGGCATGCAGACTAGAACAATCAAGGATCGAACCACCAACCGTCTGGTTAAAAGATAACCTGCTCTACCTCGTAGCCACAGCCACCGTATATATTCTCCAGTACCCCCCACTACTGTTGTAATGGTACTTGGTACACTTTGGGCTCCTTAGTACCAGTTCGGCATTTTTTAAATGTGACAGCTTACCTGGGTATTGTTGCTGACATGTTCATCCTTCATGACCAAGATATACTCATCTTCTAATGGTTGCTTGGTCACAAAGCTCATATCATCTCAAGTGGTTTCTTGAGAAGAGTTCACTGCACTGAAATGGCCTCTACAGTCACCACAGCACCAGATCAGTCCAACAGAGCATTTCTGGGATGTGGTGGAATAGTATATTTGCATCATTGATGTGCCATTGACAAATTTTCAACTCCATGGTACGATCATGTCAGTCTGGACAAAAATCTCTGAGGCATGTTTCCAGCACCTTGTCAAATCTATGCCACAAAGAAAAAGTGTAGTTCTGAAGGCAAAATAGGTTCATCCCAATACAAGCAAGTTATACCTAACAAAGTGACTGGTGGGTGTAAATATAAGCTTCAGCTGCAGTTTAACTGAACCCAGATCACAGCAGCATCACTATCTATGTGAGTACAACACAGGCAGTGGGGAAAAGTACAACATCCAAAATGCAACCCAAAAGTTGACATGTGATCATTCATTTAAGATAGATTTGACAAATGTTAACATACCCTTTAATGGCAATTTTTTTACCATAATACAACTGCTGCTAGATCCAAGTACAATACTTTAAATTCTGCAGCAAAATAATTTCATTTTCTAAACTTGGGATAAGAAAAGGAGTTCTCTAATCTAGGCAATGTTAATGCTGTTTTGGAAATGTCATTTGCATTGCAATGAAGTGAAGAAACAAAGAAAAGAAGAAAATCTCATTACTGTAGGTTTGAGCATATCTACTTTGGTCTGCGGCCAAATTTAACCCAAACACTGTTAAACAGAGTAGTGCTAGAAGACCAGATAGAAAATACAGTGATTGCAGCCATTATCTTGTTTTTACTTTTTACTCTAAATGTTTAATTCAACTTTGAAGAAACAACGGCAACAAAAATGCAGATTAGTTTAAACAGAAAAAGCTTCTGAAAATTAGAGAATTAAATGGAAAAAAGGCATACTATTGAGGACAAAAACTTTATACAATATATCAATAGAAGCTGTAGAAAGTTTTTATCTTTAGAGTAAACACATTCAGCTTTAATTTATGCAAAAGGTGTACAAGATACTGAAGTATTCACTGGACTATTTGGCACATTGCAGATAATACTACAGCATTCCATAACATCACGTTCTGGCTAGGAGGAGGTATTCTGTACTGCAGCTGCAATATTGCCCAAGAGGTTGCTAGGCTTTAATCCCGCAGAAACAACTTGTTGCCAGAAAAGATGTTAAAGGATTTCTGATCATGTGACCACTTTTGCTACCTGTTATTGGGAGCTTTGCCAATCAGCGTTCCAGAAAAATGGAATTGAGTCAGTACCCTTGGTTTGTCCCTAGATGCATGCTTGCAGGATGATGGCTGGCCAAGAGCCAGTCTTTCCAGCCAATGTACAGATTATAGAGCTGTTGTGTTAGAATGTTGAAATACTCAAAACGGAAATCTGTCAGCCACGGTTAGAATCTGAAAAATTCTTAATTGCTTTGAATAATTTTAATGTAGTTTAAAATGAAACTGAACTTGTTACTTGAGTAAAAGCATTCAGGTGTTGCAGATTGTGTCTGTTCTGCTGAGCTGCTTATTCTTGTTATCATTTGTGGGGAACGTTATCTCTTTCCAGCCTTATCTGCTGTTTGTCTCTGTTGCCCCTTTGTCATGTCTGTGTCTCTATGTTAATCCCCAAGCGCTCAATATGGAGTGTTTGTTCATGGTGTTATTCAGTGGTTTGACCCATCAATACACAAGCATTGAACCTGCAGCAACCAAGTCTTTTGCAGAACACAACTCCAACCTCTGTTATGCATCTATACTAGTTAATGATTGTTCTAAATAAGGTTTACCTTTTGATCATTTACAAACCACTAATAGAATTACTCAGCTCAGTCTCAAGGAGCAGGGGCCTTTTCTTTGGTTTACTCACACCCTTTTCAACGAGCTGCAGCCCATAGTACACTGCCTGCCAAGACCAAATTGCAGAAAATATCAGCCAAATATAGTCAGATGTTACACCTACACCCAGTGGCTGGGAAATCAATGGATGCAATTTGGAAAAGAAAATAAGAGCCATTCTAGAACTGGAAGACAATTTAGGCTTCAACAGTCTTAAAAAATGGACCCTTTATTTTTTAAATTTCTGTTATGCATTCAATTAAAACAAATGTTCTTCATCGTCTTCTTCTTCTTTCGGCTGATCCCATTAGGGGTCGCCACAGCCGATCATCTGCCTCCATTTCACCCTATCCCTTGCATTCTCTTCCCTCACACCAACCCTCTGCATGTCCTCCTTCACTACATCCATGAATCTTCTCTGTGGTCGTCCTCTTCTCCTGCCTGGCAGCTCCATCCTCAACAGCCTTTGTCCAATATATCCAAATGTCCGTTTTTACGCCAGATGCCCTTCCTGACGCAACCCTCCCCATTTACCCGGGCTTGGGACCGGCACTAGGCTCGTGGGGCCCTGTGTCTGGGTAATTAAAACAAATAAATATATGAAAAATTATATTTATCCAACTTGGGCATCAAAGCTACCATTTTATGAGATATTTTACTTGAGTGTTATAATTGGCATAACCCCATTACCAACACTACAGAACCTGAAATAGTTGATTTTTTTTAAAAATCATAAATCCTTCACCATTAAATTTAAAACAGTCACGTTCATGTTGACTACTCAGTTTCAGATAAGACTTGGCTTACATTGCTCAAAAAACTTAAAAGAACAAAAAAACAAACAAACAAAAACAAAACAACATTGTGGATACTTATACTGATATGGACTATGATAATTTGTTAGGAACGGAAGGACATGGAAATTATCAACCTACAGACAGCTGAATTCAAAGATACCCTGAAAAATCAGCTCCTCAGAATGGTACTCAGTTTGCATGGCCCCCATGTGCTTGTATTGTATGCATGTCTGACAATGTTGGGACACGCTCCTAATGAGACTACAGATTGTGTCCTGGGGGAGTGGGGGATCTCTTCTACAGCATCACTGAATGCCTGGACAGCCCGAGGTGCAACCTGGCAGTGTCAGATGAACCGAAACATAATGTCCCAGAGTGGAGGGGCCAGCCAGTGGTATCAGTTACTGTACTTCATCCCCCATGAACTGCCTGCATTCTCATACCACATGAGGCCAGGCATTGTTGTGCACCAGGAGGAACCCAGGACCAACTGCAGCAGCGTAGCGTCCAACAACGGCTTTAAGAATTTCATACCTAATGGCAGTCAGGGTTTCATGGCCTAGCCTGTAGAGCTCTGTGCACCTCTCCATGAATATACCTTTTCAGACAATCACTGACCCACCACCGTCATGCTAAACGATGTTATAGGCTGCATAACACTCTCCACTGTCAGATTAACAAAGTATGGATCCAAAATCACAACAAAGAACACATGTCGCTTTCAAATTTTAACAAGGCGTGATTTGAAGAGGGTCAGAGCTGCAGGTTGGGCAGCAGTTCTCCAGATGAAGGAACTCAAAAACTGGAGACAGAGGAGAGCAGGTACAGTAGGTATGCACATTACTAAAGAACTGGCTGAGGTTGGGAGATGATAGTAGAATAGTATGAATGGCAACCTCCTTGCTATGAACAAATCTATATCCAAAGTCCAACAACCTTAGTCCTGTCCGATTCCAGTTCAGTGACAGATAATGGGCATTATTAAGGTGCTTCCAAAAATCCAAAGTTCAAAATCCTTTCCAAACATCAGAAGAAAAATGAAGAAAAAGACTTAGAATTCCAAAATATTACAGAAATTACAAAATTAAGTCCAGAAACAGGAAGTCAAGCTCAAAACTGTGACAGTCACAGCTTCTCCAGACCCTTTCACATCTGTCACATGTGCTCAGGGTAAACCTGCTCACTTGGTCAGAGACATTCACAGCAGTGGCCTGCTGGAGGTCATTTTGTAGGGCTCTTACAGTGCCCATGCTGTTCCTCCATGCACAAAGTAGCAGATACCAGTCCTGCTGATGGGTTAAGGACCTTCTACAGCCTTGTCCAGCTTTACTAGAGCAACTGTCTGTAACTGCCAATCTCCTCTGTGCTCTGTGCTGGGAGATAGAACAAACCTTCTGGCAATGGCATGTATTGATGTGACATCCTGGAGGAGTTGGACTACCTATACAACCTCTGTAGGGTCCAGGTATTGCCTCATGCTACCGTTAGTGACACTGACGTTAGCCAAATGAAAAACTAGTCAAAAAGGAATGAAACAGTATGAAAAAATGAGGAGGGAAAAAGTCAGTGGGCTCCACCTGTAAAACCATTCCTGTTTTTGGGCTTGTCTCACTGTTGCCCCTCTAGTACACCTGTTGATTTCATTAACACCAAAGCAGCGGGAACTGATTAATAACCCCCTTTTCTAGTTCACTGACCAGATCAATATCCTAAATGTTTATCTCACTTAATGCTATACTCTAATTAGAAAGTGTTCCTTTATTTTTTTGAGTGGTGTATACTTATTTAAGCAATTTTCAAAATCCACCTTCCCTAACTTTAAATTAATCACACATTTTTAAAGGTGAGTTTAGTATGCATAGTGCATATAATCATTCAAACTAATACAAAAACAAAAATATAAAGTATATAAAAAATAATTTGGTAATAGGGTTAAAAATACAGTAATGGGGTTTGAATGATTACATGGTGTTTAATAATATTTTATATGTTCTTGATAAATGGTTACTAACATTATAATATATATTATACTTAAAGTAAATACAATAAGTCAGAATGACAACAGATATGTGTAAACAAGAACAAAAGCCAGATATTAGAAATTATTGAAAACATTCAACATAAACATGGATACATTTTTCCTTGGCAGCCCTCCGTTTTATTTATTCAGCATCCTGCTGTGCAAAAGAAACATGCAGACCACATCATCACCACTACATCATCATTTAACAATTTTAAGTGTAGCAAAATAGACACCAGCTATTTACTGTAACCATAAAAAAAACTTTGAATATTGATTTCATGGTAGTAAGTTATTTGAAGGTAGGTACCCAGTGATTATATGGTATATGCTGCAAGTAATAGCAATATGTATGCATTGGTACTTGATTACCATGGTAAATGTCATACTTATAGCTACTATACTGTTTCATCAATGGAAATGCATATCTTTTACTAGAGAACAGGGACGTCTCTACACACACACACACACACACACACACACACACACATATGTATATGTATATAGTCATTCATTTAAATGTTTCCGCTGTGTTTATGTGTTTGAGTGTGGAGTACAGTACAATGGGAACTGTCAGGCAACATCGTGATGGACCACCCACGCTGTATTCTGTTTACCGTCAACATCATAACCACCCTCTTCACTCTATCTACCCTTTTAATGTAACTGTGCAAAAAGAGAGAGAGAGAGAGAGAGAGAGAGAGAGAGAGAGAGAGAGAAAATAATAATTACAAACACTGCATTAATTAGTGTCACAGATGAATAAATTCACTCTGTTTAGTGAGGATTTAAGTTTAGCGCTGACAGCATTGGAACACACACATTCACTGCCTGAGTCTAGACATGGGCTAAATGCTTGTCTCATCTTAGAGCATTGCCGCTGTTGCGACATCCATTAAGGTTTCCCTAATCACGGTGTGGAATGATAATATCTTCCACTCTCATTCACTCACTCACTTTCACATGCACACAGTCTTGCTCCCACACTGTCACTTACACGAAGGCGAAACTACGTGAGAGTGTTAACTAAGGAGCTTGGCTGAGATAGGTGGTCACATAATTGATCAAGGTTGGCAAACCGAGTTGCGGAGCTAATGAATCAAGACAATGGGCAACGGGTTTAATTATGGCTGCGAGGAGGGAATCATTAGAGGAGTTCATCTGAGGCAGGTGAACTCTCTCTCCACAGTTCCCGGCCGGGTCATGTGATAAGGACCTCTATCGCGAAGGTCTAATCGCACACCATTACTTATGCACTGAAGCTTTTGGGTTAGCTCTCTTTTGAGATCCCTGTGTGGCCTCAACTCTTTCATAGGTTAGTTAGTATCAGGCAGATTACCTCTCTCGCAGCTTGTCTTGTTTGACTGATGAGAAGAGCACCAAAGGAAGTCTTTACACATGGACAGAGGAGTTCCCATGGGACAATCCTTTTTGAAGCGCCTCAGCGTCAAGATTCCCTACTGCTATTAGATTTTATTATCACCCTGTTAGCTCAAGCTGCTGGAAGATTAGGTTGAGTTTACTCCAAGCTAATCATCCAATAATTGATGTCACTGGGAGGCCCAACTTGGATTGCTACAGTGAGGCTGTTTACATCACGGCTGATTTATTATATCCATTGCCAGACCATTAAGTAAGGGATAAGACTCAGTGTGAGTTCAATTTTAAGCAACTCTGTTTTGGTGTAAAGTGCTTGGAGTCTGAAATGGGTGGAGATTATTCCACCTTGACAGTAGAGATAAATGCAGTCTATGGCCCAGTATCCCATGTGGCATTCTGCTAAATACTACAGTACCTGTGGCTAACAGGCCATGGTCAGAAACTCATGCTGGATTGTTCAATCTGGTTTTAAGCAGAATTAAAAGGAAAAGTTAGATCAATGACTAATTTGTTGTAATGGTCCCCTGCCTGCCAGCCTTGGAGCTATTCCTCCTTCTCTCTCTCTCTCTCTCTCTCTCTCTGGGGTTAGGTTGGGGAACTGATGATTTGCTGAGTTTTAGGTGCTTGATGGCGTGGGCAGAGCGGAGCTGCACACCTGGGGCTGGTAGGTCATCAGCGCATTGCTTAAGCACTGCAGACTCCAGAAGACTCCGCCAGGGTATAGCTACAGTTCACATTGTAAGCCAGACCTGTCTTCGATCTTGTCTTGTTTCTTGTTTGCAACCTCTTCGGTTTACCTGCAAGTCTGACCTCTTCCATTCCTGTCACCTCTAGTACCACACTCGCACCTGGATCCTGTGGAACTTGCCTGACCCACTCTCAGCCATCACTGGACTTCACTCTGTTGAAATACTGCTAGCATCCCAAGCTGATCTCATCCTGCTAGTCGTTCCAGCTAGCTCATTCTAATAGACCTGTATTGCCTTTTAATTCAGTCAGATGCGTGGGTCAAGAATCTTAAAACCTGACATTTATGTTGTAGAAAGTAATAGTTTTTTCTCTCGACCCAACTTTCCAGTAACTGGGAAAATATCAATAAACAAAGTCTGCAAGATCAAAAGTCCTTGACAACAGTTTGTGTAAAGCATTCACAGAGATTGCAGAGTTACTGATTTATCAATTTCAGTGGAAGGAGGGAAGCATTGAACACAATATGATTATTTCAAGACTTCATGCTTTATCAACTTATGATTGATATGACAGTATCTCAAGATTCTAAAGTTGTTCCTAAGTTGGAAAAATTGGGTAATACTTTAAAATAACCCTTATCAAGAAATAGTAAATGGAATGTATCATTTACCATTAAATGAGAATTTGAGGGTTAATGCAAAGTTTCAAATGATGATCATGGAGTAATTCAAATAATAAATAAATAAACATTATTAACATTAAGAAGCTGGGTTTTTTTTTTTTTGTTTTGTTTTTTTTTCTGGGGGAGTCATGGCATGGAAATCTATCAGAAATACAATGCTTCATGCATGTACATGTATTTACAGTTTGCAAAGTATGGGAAGAAGGGTGGTTCGTATCCAGGTGGGAACACAAGTCCCACCCACCACGGGAGGGTTGCATCACATAGGGCATCTGGCACAAATTACTGTTGAGGATTCAACCACTGTGGCAACCCCTTAGGAAATACAAAGGAGTAGCCTAAAGTGCTTGACAAAGTAGGGAATAGTAGGCAATGGACCAAACTACTGTGAAGTATATGAGGGGGATTCCATCTTTTAAAAGATATAAATGTATTGTTTTCCATCTATTTAAACGAACAGCTTTCACTGCATGAGAGATTATTCAACATTATTATTATTATTATCATTATCATTATTTTATAATCAATGATGAATTTGGGTAGGACAGAATCATTTCAAACAGAAAAAAAGGAAGTTAAATCTTGTTATACCCCATGTAATTTCTGCCTATGCTTTGAGAAATCAGGGAAAAGCGTGTTAAAATGTGACACAAATGGTCCTGGCCAAGCATCTATATGTGAGAGGTGAGAGTGATACTGGTCTCACTAATTTTTTCAGCTTCTCGAGGTTGCCACAGTGGATGAATCCGCATATGCGATCTGGCAGAGAATTTTGCAGTGGATGCCCCTCCTGATGCAACCTCCCCTCTTTTCTTGACTAGTTAGCATCACTAGTAGTACTCTGGCTACACAAATTGTGAAATATACATAATAAATTATTCAAAATGTTATGTAAATGGTAAATAGTCTGATACTTATATAGCACTTTACTGTAACTGAGCACTCATTTTTTGTTGTTGTTGCTTATCAACTACAATACACAGCATAACACTATTTAAAATATATTTTCCTAACAAACTATGACATGGATAAATATTAACTATAATATTATATTCTTAAGCATTGTTATTTTGTTGGAAACAGATACAAGTACATAATAAATTTATTTAAGTGTCAGTTTATAATTAATCAGTGATGATTTTTATTATTTAGGAAAATTTGATTGTATTTGCTCATTTAAGGTCATCCTTGCACATGCTGTATACTGTTTTGTCATATTAAGGTTATAGAGCATTGCTATTCACAATGTCTGCACAACCTGCCTGAGGGCAGCGATGGGAATATGGGAACAATATGCATTACATCAGATCACACTTGGGAATCCTTGAAAAGAAGCGAGAGTACTTAATATGCAGCAACATATTAAATTCATATCAAGTGCTACCTTGCCTGTATCTTGCAACAGCAGTATAAACCTGTGTAAGACTGTTTTGTCACTCTTTTCATGTGATGCTTGCTGAAATCTCATTGTTAAAATTAGCAAAAAACAAGGTGTTCATGCCTTTTTTTTTTTTTTTCAAGTGAGTTGACTGAGATATTAAACCCAACTGTGACCTGGGGTATCGCAAGGTGTGTCACATAACTGAGTATAGCTGATAATCTTGATATTTCAAAGATACTGATATGCTGTTAAATGGTGCACATCTTAGGGTTAAGGTGACAGACTTGTTTTACAGCTCAGCAGATTTGTATTTTCACATTTTACTCAACTCAAGATAAGACAAGATAAAATACAACCCGAATTCCAGAAAAGTTGGGACATTCTTTACATTTGAACAAAATGAAAACTAAAAGAATTTCAAATCAAGAGCCACCGATGATCTTTTCAGCTGTCCTCACTATCCGCTGAAGGGTCTTGCGATCCGAGACGGTGCAGTTCCCAAACCAGGCAGTGATGCAGCTGCTCAGGATGCTCTCGATGGTCCCTCTGTAAAACAAAGTCAGGATGGGGGGAGGGAGATGGGCTTTCCTTAGCTTCCTCAGGAAGTAGAGGCACTGCTGGGCTTTCCTGGTGATTGAGCTGGTGTTGAGTGACCAGGTGAGGTTCTCTGCCAGAAGAACACCAAGGAATTTGGTGCTCTGGACGATCTCCACAGAGGATCCCTCGATGGACAACGGGTAATGGT
>VUQH01068381.1:12556-25398 GCA_015106775.1 Etroplus canarensis
GTGTGCGGCTGAAAGTATAAAAGCACAAGACTGTGACTGGCACACGAGATCATCAGATGTGCGCGTGTGCATGTATGCTGCATAGAGGTTCAACGCTTCAGAGTTTCAATATAAGTGTGTGAACTCACGTCTGTCTCTTTGCGATCAGTTTTCGAGTTAATTCGCACACACACCATCTCACGCGTGAGCTTGTCCCGACAGAACCATACTGCCGAGAAGAAGCACCATCCGACATCCTCCAATCACCACCATCCGTCTTTTTGTTTACCGCCCATTCTTCCCCTTCTCCCTGTCTTCCTCCCTCGTAATATGAGTCAATCCTGCCCTTTTTTTTATCATCCTCCTTTCCTCCCATCCTCTCACTCTCCTCCCTTTCTATATCTTCCCCCAGCTAAATGCCTCCCTCCCTCTGTCATCCTCTTTTTCCTCTAATCTTCAATCTTTCTTCCCCCCTCCTCTTCTCCTGTCCTCTTCTCTCCGAGTATTCTGTTAAAGTCACGACCCGATTCTGTTCACGTGCTCATCACTAAATGACAAACCAGAGACAGCTTCCGCTTCTTAAAGGCCAAAGCGAGAGGTGTGCAAATCTATCTCTCCCACTCTCAGCCCTTTTTACCACTCAAACAATATGTGTTTTTGAGCCACCCTAGGCTGTCTAAAACTACAAGTAATGGCACTATTCATGACGAGAAAGAAAAGGTCTTTTTGTTGGCCATATGCTTGCCTTTTTATAAACTCCATTTCCAATGTTAAAATACTTCCAGCACACATGTTCTCTTCTTTTGGTGCAGCGGTAAGGTGGCAGCCATTTCATCTTTTGATACATATTGCGAAAACTAAAAGAAACTCACCTAATCCCAGCACACACCTTATTTGCTGTACGGAGTTTTAGCTGCCTTTGGAGGCTGACATAAATATTTATGAGATAAACACATCGTCAACATCATAGTGGGTATCATCAAACAGATGCAGCTTATATGAAGATAGGCACTTTTAAGGGAGAAGAAGACGAAATTGAATTTTGTTTACATTGGGTGTTGTTAGTCTCCTGGTGCTCAGCCTCTTTTTTTTTTTTTCCACAGCATCTCTACGCTATTAAAAAACTCCACTTGAATAGTGGTTTGTTTTTCTGTGAGCAATATGATCTGCTTTTCAAACAATAAACGTGCCAGCATTTTCTCTACCCGTGTGAAATCAATCCAACCGATAATTCCCGAGAAGAAAAAAAATATTTACATGAGCGCCACATAAAATGATCAGATAAGGTGTCCTGCCAACCTGCTCCACAGCAGGCAATCTAATTTACAGGGATTCGACTCATTCACTGAAGGCAAACCCTGAGGAAGATGTTTAGGGGGGCTGGAACTAGTGTTGTTGAGATAAACTGGTGATATTTAAAAATGAAAAACTGTTATGAAGCTAATATTTCACGGATAATAAAATTACAAACAATCCAACACAAGTACAGTTCAAGGTAAAGACTCGCTGCAGTTACATTTGGCTCCCATACCTTTAAGCAAATACTGCAGTAGATTAATGAGTTTCAGATAGATACACAGATTCTCTGCTTTGAACTTGCATTGGTAGCTATTCACTGAAATTAGGTTTAAAAACAAAACTAACCCATCAGAGAGATAGCAAAAAGGAGTAGCCAAAACAACAGTCTGGAACATTACTGGAAAGAAGGAAAGCACTGGCCAGCTCAGCAACACCAAAAGGCCTGGAAGACCACAGAAGACGGCTAGATGTTGCAGAGATGTTTTTCTTAACCGAGGAAAGAATTCTATGATCACCCACTTCAGCTAAGTCAAGAACACTCTCCTGGAGGTGGATGTATTACTGTGAAAGTCTACAGTCAAGACATGCCTTCGATTTCACTTTTCCCTAGGAGCTATGCTGTCAGGGCAGTTCGCCCCTGGTGGGGTCTTCGAAGGCAAACAGGTCCTGGGTGAAGAGCCAGACTAAGAGCGCTCCAAAAGGATCTCAAAGACAAATAATACTTTAAGGACTCAGTGTACCTCGCCCAATTTGGGATAACTGGGGCGCCACTCTGGAGAGCAGGCCTGGGGGAAGGGTTTGGCTGAGTTTCCATGGGCGGAAACCCAGCTGCACCCCTCCCCCAGGGTCTGCCCACCAGTAGGTTCATCACCGGCAGGAGGGATCATGAGGGTCCAGTGCTGTGTGGATTGGGTGGCAGATGAAGGCAGAGACCTTGGCGGGCCAACCCCTGGTTGGCTGAACTGGATCTTGGAACATAGGCCTGCCCAGTTCTGGGGGTAAAAAAAAAAATCTTTGAACAGATGAAATTAAAATTAACTTGCACCAGAATGATGGAAAAAGAAAAGTATGTAGAGAGAAAGGAACTGCTCATGATCTGAAGCATACCACTTTTGTCAGACATGGTGGAGGCAATGTTATGGCATGGACATGTATGGTTGACAGTGGAACCAAGACACTAGTGTTTATTGATGATGTGACTTTTGCAAAACTTACTGAATGGTGCCTCACAGTGAAAATGGATAAGAAGAAGAAATGCTTTATTAATCCCTAATGGGGAAATTACCACATCTCAACCCACTCTTTTGTTGGTGTAAACACATGACACACAGTTGCATGATATACATGCGCACACACACAAACAGAGGTCAAAGAAAACAAGGCAGCCCATTACAGGCACCAAGGAGTACAACGAGGGTTCAGTGTCTTGCTCAGGAGCACCTCGGCAGTGCTCCATGGGGGTGGCTCCAGCCTCCACAGGTGAGAATCAAACCAGCTCCACATCAGCAGCCCTCTGGTT
This sequence comes from Etroplus canarensis, assembly GCA_015106775.1. NCBI lineage: Eukaryota > Metazoa > Chordata > Actinopteri > Cichliformes > Cichlidae > Etroplus > Etroplus canarensis. The sequence continues at coordinate 15,354 of VUQH01068381.1, forward strand.
CCCAAACATTCACCGCTGCACTGAGCTAATGGCGCCCCAGTCACCGAAAGAATACTGCAAACGCAAAGTTTCTCAAGACAAAGAAATGGGATAATCTTCAATGGCCAAGTCAGTCACCTGATCACGACCCAATAGAGCAGCTTGATAGTTACTGAAGACAAACCTGAAGACAGAGAGACCCACAAACAAGCAGTGGCTGCAGGGCAGAACATCTCAAAGGAGGAACCACAGCATTTGGTGATGTCCATGAGTCCTTCTAGTAACACAAGCAAAGTTTAAAAATAAATGTCACTGTCCCAAAACTTATGGACTTAAGCTTAGGTTTTAGTATAAGTTATCAACACACTTCATGGCTAACTAAAAAAGGTTACTATTTTCACAGCATTCACTTTTATGTCATTATGGCCACTTCTGTCACACACGAGGAGAAAAGCACTTCCCACAACAAACCTGCTAAGCTGACTGAGTCACACACAGGTGCCATGGGGCTGTTGTTAATTTGTTGACTCAAGCACTGGAAACGGGCAAACTCTTGGGGAGCTGTTTCTTAATTTAATTACGGATTTGTTGTCTGCTCTTGCTGCGTCTTCTCCAAACTTTTCTTCTCTGTGAGTATTGTAAGCTAATGGTAGGTGCTCTGTTAAAGTACACTTCTGTGCCCTACAGCCTGACTCACAGTTGTTGGGCGACCTGATTGAGTCACTGCAGTTTGATGCACTTTGGGAACCAAGAAAACTGAGCTTTGAAATAATGGAGACTGTTGTATTTCAGAGGGGCATACACACAGAAAGATAATGGCAGCAATGTGTTGAAGAGCGATCATGAACAAGAGACAACAGCTGAAATAACTGATGGCAACACCAAATGGGTTGAATTTATGTTAGGTGAGCAACTGAAGTGCCTGTCAATGGAATGAATAAAACTCTGCCACTGGATGTTCTCTAACAACGTCTAGCTGTATATGTGCACCAGGCAAAAGGTAAAGCTTATTGTTCTCACCCTGACTGTGCATAAACCAGGTTATTGTATATGTGAAGTACAGAAAGAAAGTAATATATTTTCTTATCATTGGTTGGTTGTATTGTGCAAAATACTGAGGATTAAAATCCACTGAGAAGTCAAGGAGGGAGGCCCCCACATAGTGATATCCAGGACAACCTGACTAGTTCTTGCCCAGCCCTAATCTAGTTTATGTCATTATGATGCTATGAATAAAACCTAATGACTGCATTTCTGTATAGTTGACAAAGGAGCACACACAAAACAACAATATGCCCTTGACTTTGAGCACAATTTTGATAAAGACCCCTTAGGTGATCTTGGTGTGCAAGTTTCATGAATATCTGACTAATACTCAAGGAGGAATAGCGATTCTTGTGAAAAATGAAAGATATGACCTTGACTTTAATCTTGAGGACAACATGGGTGAAGACCCATTAGGTGATTGTTGTGTGCAAGTTTAACTAAAATCTGACAAATACTTTAGGAGGATTAGCGATTCTAGTGAAAATGTAAAAATACCCTTTTAAAGACAAATTGGGCCTTGACCTTTGGGTGAAGCCCCATTAGGTGATCTTGCTCTACAAGTTTCACTAAAATCTGAGCAATGCTCAAGCAGAATAAGCAATTCTTATGAAAAAGGAAACAACATCATGCCTATAACCCGACTTGGGTAAAATACAATATATAAAGGCAAGGAAAGTTGTCCATAAAATGACAGATATCACCTTGACCTTGTTCTTGAGCAGAATGTGAGTGAAGTTCCACAAGATGATTATTGTGTGTGTTTCACCACAATCTAACAATATTCTAGGAAGAGTAGTGATTCTTGTGAAAATTAAAAAAGTGACCTTAAAACAACAAATAAGACTTTGACTTTAATCTTGAGCACAGTCTGGGTGAAGACCCATTAGGGGTTCACTGTGTGCAAGTTTCACCACAGTTGGACCAGTACTGGAGGAGTAGGGATCGTTGCGAAATGTGGACAGACGGACCGACGCCTCACAGCGGCTTTAGCTCATCAGCCCTTCAACCGGATGAGCTTGAGATTAACCATTCCATGTGGACTTGAACTGTGGTCTTGGAAGGAAATGAAGGAAATGAATTATGACACCATCAACTCATCCAGCCTCCAAATGTGGCCTTTTACCTAGAATAACTACTCTGGGTGAAAAGAGAACGTGCTCAAAGCACGTGTTAATTTGTGTACAAAATTGTGTTCACGGAAATGACAAAAAAGGGGATGAAATTTGTGTCCTGGAAAGTGAATAACAGCTTAAGTCTCGTGAGTATTTTTACAAGCTATTGTAAAACTGTGTTGAAATACATACTACTCCTACAGTTATCAAACGGGAGGCAATTAGGTCACTGCATCCCCAACTGATTCAGAACTTTTTGGCTCGTCCTCACTTGAGTTAAAACATAAAACAAAGCTTTGACTGATTATGATATGAAAGATGAGATAAGTGGCTCCTACAGGTGGCATTGCCCCATGAAGTCATCATGACATCACCGCCAAATGATGCCCTTCAAAACCTCTCAGCAGCCACGTTAATATCCAAACACTTCTGTTCTTTTTTTTCCCACCCTCCTACCATCATTTCAGTACGATGACATCACAATGAGATTCGCTTTACGACTCAGTTTTATGCCGCTACTCCTCTACAAACTATGAAGTGAACGCGATGGGATGAAGAATCATACAAATACGGCCCTACGCGGAGCTAAGCGCGGCCGCGCACGAAAGTGCGGCACTGCCATAAATTCGTTTTATTATGCTGTGTCTGTGTATGTTTGTCTAAGTGCGAGCACACCGGCTTTTTACAGTCCTGTGACACCAGAAAAGACCCCTGTGGGAAAAGACAACCCTAAAAAAGCGGTCCCCTGTGAGTCCTCAATCCAGCCGTTTATTAGACAAATGTCTGTTTTGAGGGTTGAGAGTACAGGTTAAGGGCGAGGATAATCCTCACCAGTAAATTACAATGTATGTATTTACTTTAGCTAAGCCGAAACATGTGGAAGCAACCGCTTGAGCAGTAACTGTTAAAAAAAAAAAAAAACAACCCAAAAACTTGACTTTCAGGGCGTGTGTATTTGCGAGTGTGAGTATTAGCGGGTACTAGCTGGCAGCCACGTAGCTCAATAGTGGAATTAGGGTGATATTGGATAGACTGCAACACATTACACCACTTCACTGTCATGGACGGCTGAGTGCTTATAGCAAACATCACTTACTGCACACACTCAAGCATGTGCTCTGTATAACTCGCACACAAAGCCTGAAACGTGATAACATCCATTTAATACACACACACACACACACACACACACATGCCTTTGATGATATTTGGAGCTTGGAAGTAAACGGCAAACGAGGAGTATGTTTAAGGAGAGTTTTTTTTTTTTTTTTTCTGAGGAGATTTCGAGAAGGAAAGTGCCTACTGCACATTAAGCGTGGTCTTTCTTTTATGCGAGCTGCATAAAGCTCTTTTTATATCATTTTAGATAATTTCCCGCTCATACAAGCTCTGGCTAAAGCATATTTCTCTCTTTTTATCAGCTTTTTTTATCGCTCGATCCACTTTACAAGCGTTTTTCTGTCTCCTTTTGCTAAGTACAGCCTTTTTTTTTTTCACAGCCTCTCTACCTTCCGTTAATCTTCCCATTTTGCCAACTCTCATTCACAGTCCTCGCACACACGCTCTTTTTTTGTCTTTTCTTTCATTGGCAGTCCAACCCTCTTTTAGCACTTATGTACTTATATGTTTTGCATTGCCGACATGAAATAGTATAGTGCACGCTATCGTGAATCAATCCCGACCTTCGGAGTGTGTAATATAATTTTGGTGATGTTTTTATGTGTTTTTAATGCTTTCTTGCAGTTACTGCTGCCTGGGGAAGAATAATGTTGATTGAATTGTAATGTTTGAAATTGAATCTCTTCACTGTTTGTCTCTTCAGCCTCTTTTTCAGCTTTCCAATGTGTCTCTTGAGACTCCTGTCTCTTTTCTGTCTGCATTCTCCTTTCTCTTTCACTATCTTCATTTTTCTTTCTGGAGGGATGGGCTCTACAGATAAGTGGGACCGATTGACTCAGCTCCAAGTTCAACAAAGGAGTGCTTTAACTTTTCTTGCACGTCTTTGCTAATCGAGAGGTCAAAGTGACAAACACAGGTGGCAAATTATTACGGCTGCTGTTAATCTACAATTAAGACATCTGGCAAATTGGAAGATCTTACAAATCCCATGACTGCATTCAGTGCCTTAGTAAAGGGTTTTTTTTTAATGAACCTTTCTGTTTGGTGAGGTCTCGCAAGGGTCAGAAGCCTTTATGGAGCACAATGACCCTATTGGCTTGTGTTAGCATTCTCTTTTTAGTCTCTGTGATGGCCTCAGGTACACTATACGGACAAAAGTACCGGGTCTCCTGCAAATTGCATCTCCATGAGCTTTTGACACCCCAATCTAAATCCATAGGCATTAATATGGAGTTGGTCTCCCCTTTGCAGCGATAACAGCTTCCACTCTTTTGGGAAGGCTTTCTACAAGACTTTGGAGTGTCTCTGTGAATTTTTTGCACATTCATCTAGAAGAGCACTCATGTTGAACCACAGAGCCTGGCTTACACTCTCCTTTCTAGATCATCCCAAAGAATTGAGGTTGAGGTCTGGGCTCTGGGAAGGCCACTCAAGTTGTTGTTGTTGTCTACCGCTTTTCAGGAGATCCTGAAAGCAGCACTTTAAGTAGAGAGTCCCAGACTTTCCTCTCCCCCGGCCACCTCCTCCAGCTCTTCAGGGGGGACACCAAGGCATTCCCAGGCCAACTGGGAGACATAGTCGCTCCAGCGTGTCCTGGATCTGCCCTGGGGTCTCCTCCCAGAGGGACGTGCCTCAAGTGGGAGGCATCCAGGCATCTGATTAGCCACTCAAGTTGTACTACACTAACGACCTCGCTTTGTGCAATGGGGCGCGGACATGCTGGAACAGAAAAGGACCTTCCCCAAACTGTTACCACATAGATGCAAGCTTAGAATTGTCCAAAATGTCTTGGTAAACTGAAACATTAACATTTCCATTCACTGGAACTAAGACTCCCAGTCCAGCCCCAGAAAAACAAACCCATAGCATTATCCCTCCTCCACCAAACTTCATGGCTGGCACAGTGCAGTCAGGCAGGTAATATTCTCCCAGCAGTCACCAAGCCCAGACTCATCCCTCAGACTGTCAAATAGACAAGTGTGATTTATCACTCCACAGAACACGCTTTCACTGCTTGGCATTGTTTTTGGTAGATTAAGGCTTGCGTGCAGCTGCTCAGCCATGGAAACCCATGCCATGAAGTGCACAGTTTTTGTGCGGATGTTAATGCCAGAAGGGGTTTGCCGGGTCTGCATGAGAGTCTGCATGGCGCTGGCAACTTTTCCACGCTTTGCTCCTCAGCACTCAGTAACTTTACATGGTCTGCCCCTTTATGGCTGAGTCACTGTGGTTCCTGAACATCTCTGCTGTGCAATAACACCACGTGCAGCTGATCATATAATATCTAGGAAAGAAGAAGCTTCACAAACTTGCTGCAATGGTGGCATGGCATTACCGCACTCAAATTCAGTCGGTCCAGGACTTTTTGTCCTTACAGTGGTATAACTGAAGCTTAAGGAACAGCTGGTCTTCCTGGTGTTCTGCAGATAAGCCCCACACTTTACATGCCCAGTCACCACATGGATTCCAAATTCTCTCTTTCTGCTTTCCTATAAGGAAACACTAATTATCACATTTGCACTGAAATTTTGGCACTGGAAATCTGTTTATTAGAGAATCAAGCACGACTGTTAAACCAAGAGAAATGTGTCTCTAATTTGTAGGTGAAGAGAGTTATGACTCTGACACATTTTAATATGAAGCTGATCAACTTGAATCATATGCAGTGTCAGAACCACATACCCCATGAAACATGGTTTGCAAGATTAAGTGGGTCACGCTTATTCATTCAGTGAGTCAAAGTCCTATTTAATTACCACGTTACATCTGTTGTTCATCTGATTTTCAAGTTCGTGATGGTTCAGGAGAGAGGACTCGTGGCAGGAGAGCTCCGAACTCCACATCTTTGATACAAGGCTAGGGTCACACATGTGGAGGCAAGTGACCAAAACAAGCAGGGGGCAAGCATGAAGGCAACCATCCAAAAACAAGCAAAAGGTCAGACATGAAGTGCTAATTAGAAGCACAACTAAAATCCAAACCAGAAAAAACAATGAAGGGTAAATTACTGGAAAATGAAAGGTTAAAATAAGGTCAAATTTGGTCCAAAAGTGAAAGCCAGTGTCATTAGTTTGCTACTGGACTCAAAATGCACAACACAAACAACCAAGAACAGTATGAAAGGCTTTAATGAAGCACTCTGGAAAACAATACTTGGAACAGAAAGTGCAGCAATGGAATAATGGTAAAGGGGCTGGTGGACGCTGGCTGGGTGTGAAATGGATTCAAAATCACAGCTCCTTGTAACAGTCCTCAGAGTTAAAGGGGAGAAGCAGATTTCCACAGGTGGGCTAGAGAGAGTGGGTCAGGCTTACAGATTGGAGTGCGAGCTGGCTGGCTGGCTGTTAGTTCACATACACTTGTGATGCTAAAGAGCAGAAAGAAGCTATAGCCTTGAATGCAGCAGTGATGGGAAACTGCAAACGGGTTTGCCAGCCCGACTCCAGCCCAGCCACACCCACTCCTGGAACTAAACACAGTTAATCACACCCAGCAGACCCAGTAGAAGTGCAACTGCTGGACCCATCAGCACAGCCTGCAATGATAATGATCGGCTCAATCAGTCATTTCCTTCTATGCATTTCTGGTTACGTCTTCTGCTGCAGCCATTTTTCGAACTGAGCGAAAGAGAATGGCTCAACTTGAAGAGACGGTGGCACTGACAAAAAGACAGGAGGTGGAGGTCGAGGTGACAGAATTAAAGATATTGAGAAGTTTGGAAACAAAGTCAGAGAGGCAAGGCTGAGATGGTTTGGACATGTTCAGAGGAGGGATAGTGGATATATTGGACAAAGGATGTTGAAGATGGAGCGGCCAGGCAGGAGGAGAAGAGGAAGACCACAGAGAAGTTTCATGGATGTAGTGAAAGAGGACATGCAGAGGGTTGGTGTGAGGGAAGAGGATGCAGGAGATAGGGTGAGATGGAGGCAGATGATCTGCTGTGGCGACCCCTAAATGGAGTAGCCGAAAGAAGAAGAAATATTCGTAAGTTTAGAATTTGATGACTGCAACACACTCAACAAAAGTTGGGACAGAGGCATGTTCGTTGCTGCGTTCTGTCACTTTTCTTTTTAATAACCCTTTTTAATCATTTTAGGACATTAATTGTTGTAGTTTTGCAATTTCGAATTCCGTCCATTCTTGCTTGATGTAACACTTCAGCTGCTCAACAGGCTGTGGTCCATTGTGTGATGCTTCTCTTCATGATGTGCCATACATTTTCAGCCAGAGATAAAGCTGGACTGGCACTGGGCCAGGAAAGCACACACTCTGTATCAGCAAAGCCACACTGTTGCAGCCCGTGCAGAATGCAGTCTGGCATTGTCCTATAGAAATAATCATGCACATCCCAGATGCATACATCAGCTTGATGACAGCATACATCTCCTTCAAATTCTACCATACATCTCAGAGTCAGCAATACCTTTACATGCATGCAACTCAGCCATGCCATGGACACAGATGCTGGCTTTTGCACCTTTCACTAATAACAGTCTGTATGGTCATTTTCATCTTTGGAAATGAGGACTCATCTGACCACAAGATACAGTTCTATGGTCTTTCAGTCCATTTAAGATGAGCTCAGGCCCTGATAACTTAGCATTATAACTCTTAGAGTTGATGTATGATTGAGGTATGGTTGATGTATGGGCCAGCTGGGCTCAGGCATGCTCCTGAGCCCAGGTGGCTATATTTGTCAAAGTAGCATGACGGTTTCTTAGACAGTGTTGCCTGAGGGCTCGAAGATAATTCACATTCAACATTGGGTTATGACCTTACCCCGAATCTTTCTGATATTATGCATGATAGATGTTGAAAGACCTAAATTCTGTGCAAATTTTTGTGTAGAAAATTTCCTTTTGAACTGACTAAGATATCTCTTGTGAATTTTGGCAGAAAGGGGTGAGCCATGACCTAGCAAAGGCTGAGACTCCAATTGATGCTGCTTTTATACTCAGTCATGACACCCCACCTGCTCCCAGTTAGCCTGCTTATTGCAGAGTCTTCCAAACTGGTGTTACTTGAATATTCCGTGCACTTTTCAGTCTCGTTTTAACTCTGCCCCAAGTTTTGATGAGTGTGTTGCTGCCATCGCATTCTAAACATGTGCACGCTCACAAAATCCAATTAAGTTGGTCACTAAAACTATTGAAAATCTTTTCTTTGTACTTTTCCAACTAAATAAAGGTTGATGTGAATTAATATATCGCAGATTTGAGTTTTTATTGCATTTTGGAAAACATCCTAAGTTTTCTGGAAATGTGGATTGGATTAGGGCAACAAAGTGGTACAGTGGTTAGCAGCGTTGCCTCACAGAAACACGGTCTGGGTTTTATTACGTTGGTCACCGAAGCTGTTTGCAGAGGTGCCAAGGAAGAGGACATGTTCTTTTACTTTCAGCCAAATTTAATCGTAAAGGGACGTCTTTTCAAGCGCCTAAAGAGAAGCTGCCCATAGCAAAGTTGTCTACAACACCTTTTTGTGAAGTGGGTGGTAGGTTTACCCTCTGCTCCTCCCAAAATTAGCCTCTTCTTCCTTTATTTCTGGTTCTTATGCTCCAGCCTTCCTCTCCTCTTCATAAGTAATACACTGACCTTCTTTCCAGGCCTAGATCTATTGCAGGACTTTCCTCACGTCCTCCTCCTCCTCCTCCACTCTTTCATATTGGCGGCAAAGGGGAAGAAATGGGGCAGACGCTGCATACATTTACTGTTATGGCGCACAACCATAAATACACACAGGAAGTGACAGGCAAGGGAGGCATGGCCACAAGGGATAGGGAGAGAGGGAGGTGTGCGTCTGACTTTGTGTACATGCGTGTGTGTGTGTGTGTGTGCGAGAGAAAAAGAGAGGCAGGTAGCTGCCCCACAATATGGCGCTCTACTTGTCCGTTCATAGTTTTAAAAGCACCCCCTCACGTGACTTAAAGGCCATTTTCGGAGTGACACTCGGAGTGTAATTATGACACATTGTCCCGCGTCTTTGCCATTTTTCTCCGGCGCCTACCACATGTTCGTCATGTTGCGCGCACACACAGCCACGCAACGCTGCAAATCTGCACACAGACACACTTCGACGGAGAACAAAGAGCAAACGCAGACACAAACAGACACACAACTGAACAAACACGGCACGCACGGTGACACACACACACACACAAGCATGTCACACTTATCTTGCATTGTGTTTGCTTGCTGGCTTTGTTCCATCCATCACACCATGACAGCCAGTCACTGTGGATTAGAGCCACATCAGCCTCAACAGAGAAATCAATGGTGAAATATATAAATAAGAACACAATTAAACCGACTGAGTGGAAGGGAGGCAACAAGTGGCTTGCCGAAGGGATGCTTCCTGCCAGGAGAGGGAGCTGATGAGCTTCCCAGCCTCAGTGGAGGAAGAGAAGAGGGTGGTCTAAGGTTTCCTTTGTTAGTTCTTCATCATTCTCCTCGTTCCTTCAACTGCTATGTGTGTATGATTGTAAAGAAATACGCCTGTACGTGCGCTGGCACAACTTGAGCCTGATAGTGACCTCACCCTCGCCAAATTATTTTCATCTGAACCTGAGAATAGTTAAAGAACATCCTTGAGACACAAAAACACAACCCTGTTTCTCACCATCGATCACTGCGCGGAGCTCAAATGCACAGTTGGACTCTCGGGCCCCCAGCGGCATCATTCAGAGGCCTGTCTGATCATGAATAAAAATGATTCATTCGTTTTTTTGGGGGGGATTCATTTTTTTTTTTTTTTTTTTTAAATGAAAAGAAAAAAAAAAAAGAGAAAAG
>VUQH01068403.1:1883-14204 GCA_015106775.1 Etroplus canarensis
ATGTGGATGAAGGAACTTTCTGAATGTATTGGACTGGAAAGATTAACATACATTGCCAAGGGCAAACGAAAAGACTTTGACAAACTCTGGGAACCATATATAAATATGATGACAAATGAAAGTGTAAGATTTTTCTGAAAGATTTATGAATGCTGTAAAACGTAGCCCCCATTTTCTTTCTTCCTCCCCCGGCCCCCCTCCCCTTTTTAATTTTTTTTATTATTATTATTATTATTTATTTATTTATCTAATTTTTTTCTTCTTTATTTATTTTTATTTTTTTTTTTTTTTTTTTTTTTTTTTTTTTTTTTATTCTCTCTCTCTCTCTCTCTCTCTTTTTTTTTTTTTTTTAGGTATAATGGACTCCAGCACGAAAGATGCAGAGAGTCAAAATGCTGGGAATCCCTTCCTTTGTGAAGCAGCACTGTACAGAGTGAGCTATCCTACAGGGAGAAGCACAAAACAGGTGAGCTGGGTTTCTCATTATGATACACAACTCTATTTCTGCATCCTGGACCCTTTTTGCTGCTGATTATGTAATGTATCACAATGGTTCTGTTTTTGTATGCAGGTGGATCATGATACAAATGCAGAGTTCAACAAAAAGCGGTAAGAGATATTAGCTGTAATGCTTTGCGTTTATTACATCAGTTTGCCTTTGGTTTCAACCTGAGAATTTTACCCCATCCAGGTTCCCAATTAGTAGGCCTGGGAACAACCCAGGCAGAGTGAAGAGGGTGGTGTCTTGTAAAAGGAAGACCCATCATCAGACTGTGGCCCGGCGGAAGCAGCTCGGGTCTGGAAGGACTTGTGATGCTGCAAACAAGGAAAATGAGACGAAATTCTCGCAGGACGCACAGCAGGACATTTTCAGTGTGGACCCTTGGGAATTCCCACTACATGTCAATAATAGCCAGAGAACTGGTTCTGAAGAGAGTGACTACAGCGCACTAACTGAGGTCAGTAATACTTTTTCATGTGTGTGTTGTTTTATGAGTTCCTTTTTTCTAATATATAGCTCAAACTTTCTGAACCTAACAATTTTTTTTTCAGCTCACAAGGGACCATAGCACAATGACTGATGTGCTTTTTGGAAGAAATCTGAGACTGAAAGTGGCTTTAACGTTGTGGCAGAGGAATGTCGGCGAGCTGTTGACATACTTTCTGAGGTGTGTACCGTGCAGCTGGTTTCAAACATGCCATAGTTTACTCAATTGAATTTCAAAAGTATGGTTACATCATCTTTGTGCAGGATCCAAGACACTGGTGTGTTTGTTGACTTTCTCCCCCTAATAAGCAAATGGTAAGCGTTAAACTTTACAGCATTATTACCCATACTGGCAACAAGCAATGTAAATTATATTTTCATCAAATTTTCTTTGCAGCATCGATGAGCGTTCTCCAAAGATAACCATTGGCTGTTGTGTTGATCTCTTCCCTTTGGTTAGCAAAGTCCTCAGCAGTCCATATGAAGAGTGAGTAATCCTGCTATTTGAAACAGGTTACACATACAGTACATAATAATGCACACTAGGTTTAGTAGTAGGATAAATTCTTTTTATGTATTTTGCTTCTCATAGGTACCTAATTGTTGGCTTAAAGTGGATAAATTCCGTTATAAAAAACTGGTGGGAGGAACTAGTGGCAAGTGGCTACAGTGGAAAAACAAAACCTCTGTTGGATGAGTAAGTGTTATGAGCTGTATAATATTTCATACTAGAAAATCCAAGCTAAATTGTGTTATGTTTTTAAAACAAACAAAAAAAAATACACTGAAAAAAATGACCAGCTTTGGAAACAGTTTTTTCTCTGTTGCAGAAATTTTCAAGTTTTCAATCAGCAGTTATGGGAATTATGGCAACAGGAGCCTGTTTTGAAATCTCTCCCAGGATCTGCAGCCGACATGTCAAAGGTCAGTGTTAACATTCAGAATTAAACACTGTCAGCTTTTTTTATGATGTTCCTACACTTTACAAAAACAAATTAGTTTTACATACACATTTTTGCTCGTTAGGTCATTGGTTCCTTCCTGTCTCAACTCACGTGACAGCAGTGAAGCTCCAGGACACATCTTTCTCCTGATTTTAAAAGTGTTTTACATTGTAGGTGCTGTTGTTTTCAGTGAGTGGCTCTTACTATGCACTTAATGCATTTGCAGAATAACTTAAGCAGTTGCAATACTGAACAATTTGTGCAATAGCAATTCATTGGTGCAACAAGGCTGATTTAATTGTCTCTTTAGTGTCACCATAGCATTTGTTAACAATTAAATTGTTATTTTCCAGCACTTAAAGATTTTGATCACTATCACGCTATAAGAATGAATGTAAGATATGTTGTGTGTTATGTTTTGCTTTTTTAACTGCTCTATCAATGATTAATAAAGTTTTTGTTCTGTAATTTGTGATTGGTATACTATAGATATAAAGTATATTGACATCTACACATTACACACACAGAAGCTTTTAAGATATCACATTCTAAATCCATGGGCAAATGGTTTTCTACACAATTTTGGAGTGTGTCTGTGGGAATTTTTGTCCAGATGGGTATTTGTGAGGTCAGACGTGGATCTTGGACGAGATGGTATGGCTTGCAATCTCCATTTTAGTTCATCCCAAAGATGTTTGATGGCATTGAGGTCAGGGCTTTATGCAGGTCAGTCAAGCTCTTCAACACCAAACTCATCCAGCTATGCCTTTATGGACCTTGCTTTTTGCAATGGGGCAGAGTCATTCTGGAAACAGAAAAGGGCCCTCCCCAAACCATTTCCACAAAGTTGGACGCAAAGAATTGTCCAAAATTTCTTGGTAAGCTGAATATTAGAATTTTCCTTCACTGGAACTAAGGGGCCCATGCCAACCCTGGGAAAAGAACCCTGCAGAATTATCCATCTTCCATCAAACTTTACAATTGGCACAAAGCAGTCAGACAGGTAGTGTTCTCCTTGCATTTGCCAAACCTAGACTCATTCATTAGACAGCAGGATAGAGAAGCATGATTTGTCACTCCACATAATGCACTTCACTGACACCACTCCATCTGACACTTGGCATTGCACTTGTTCATGTAAGGCTATAAGCAGCTGTTCCGCCATGGAAACCCATGTCACGAAGCTCCAGGTGCACAGTTTTTGTGCAGATGTTAATTCCAGAGGAGGTTTGGAACTATGCAGTTATTGAGTCAGCAGTATTGATGGCTTTTACACACTATAGACCTCAGCACTCAGTGACCCCGCTTTGTAATTTTACATGATCTGCCACTTTGTGGCTAAGTTGCTGTGTTCCTAAAACCTTCAACTTTGCAATAACACCACTTACGGTTGATCCGGGAATATCCGGGAATTTTTTTTGGAGTATAGCTCACCCAGACTCCAGGGGGACACAAATGTCTCAACTATCAGCAACAACAAAAGAAGTTACAAATCACATCCAGATAAGCACTGAGATTAAGTAGTGTGCAGAACACAAAGCTTGTTGGATACAAGTGAAGATAGTAGGCATGACTTCAAGGAAATGCAAACACCAGTCCTGATCAGGGGCTTGCACAATTAGCATGCAAAACAGTCAATAGAGGAGGAGTAAAATGATGAAATGACCAAAGGCTAAAGCTGAACTTTTACAGTTCAGTTTCAGCTGGACTTTGACCTCATTCACTGTTCAAGTGATTTAAGCAATGCATAGATATGTGTTTGTAGGTGTATGTAGGTTTTATCTCACCTGACGCAGCTAAGTATAGCATTACTGTATATTATTTCGAAGGGAATCTGAGGTCAAAGTCCATCTCTAACTGGACACCAGAGGCCTGCAATTCAGTGAACTCTCAACCTGAACTCAGCTGTCGGCAGTTGTGTTTGTGATCTGGTGCTTTTCATTTAGTCAGAGGACACAAATACAGTGTGGGAGAAGATTTGGGTACGGAAAAGAACACATTTCTACACTGTATTTCTAGATACAGGTGGCTCTACTCAATGTAAGCACTTTGATTTTTTATTTTTTCAGTACAGTTTGGTTGTGGGTCCCTAGTTAACTTCATTAAATCTTCGCTAAAGTTAGTAGTTGGCTTACATCAGCTTACTTGTGTTACTAACAAAATGTTGTTGGTTTGACTGCAGAAGAAAGTGAAGGATGAAGTACTTGAGATACTTGTTACCAGCAGCAGCTTTGCTGCTGCTTAGTGTGACTGGACTTGACAAGGAGCATCTTCAAGCTGAGAACCTCAATCTCCTTTCCCCAGATGAACATAAATTGGTCTTGAACCGTGAAATGAAAGGTATTTATACTTTCAGTTCAAAACTTTTCTTTGAGTTGTCTCAATCAGTTAAGGATTTGAAACCACTGAGGAATAAATTGCACTTAATTTGAGGTGAATTTTCTGATCACTGTTTGAAATGTCATGTGATTGTTTTTAAATGCTGTAATTTATCTGTGAAGATTACTCTTGCAGGTGCAGATTTAATTCCAGTCTGTAGATCCAAACTACTTAGTGACTACTCTCAGGTATTTTTGTATCTTACAGTAGAAAGATAATTTTGTAGAAAAACAGTTGCGAGAGGTTGGCAGTTGATCGAGGTCTGATCATGTTTACCTGGGAAACATTGAGAAACTAAATTGTTGTGCTGTTGCCATCAGTTTATTGACAGGAGTTTGAAAGTTTTATTTTTGCATAAATATCACCTGAAACATCATTGCATTTTCACACAACATCTGAAAGTTAATAAAGACAACAAAATATCATGTTAGAAATGTATTTATTGAGGAAAATTCCCTAATATTACACATCTGTTCACAGACAAAAGTATGTGAACCTTGAGGTTAGCGAATAAATTAACCAAGTGTTTTTAATAATTGAGATGATGCTTGGGTGTAAGTAAGGCCACTGTTAATTTAAAGACGGTCTGTTCTTCACAACATGTTTGAGGAAGTTAGAAAAGGTGTTGATGCTCATTAGGCTGCAAAAAGGTTACAGAAACATCTTGTCTGGATCTATCAATCTACACTCAGGAACACCATGTTTAAATGGTGGAAATTCAGGAGGATTGTTATCCTCTCCAAGAAGAGTTCACCAGCAAAGATCATTCCAAGAGGCCAACTTCTAAGTTACTAAAGGCCTCTCTCACATTGGCTAATATAATATATCAGGAGAACACTGAACCTCAATAGTGTGCTGAAAGGAGAATGCCACTGCTCACCAAAGAGAACAAAGAATAAAGCCAGTTTACAGCTTTCTATCTGCAGAAGGCTATTGGTTAAATGTTTGGAAAAGTTTTGGGAAAAGAAAGATCGCAGTCTACTATGAAAAGCTTTTCCCATGCATGGTGGAGGGAACATCATAGTTTGGGTCTCTTTTGGTATATCTAGGCCATCATCTATGGAGCATTGGTGCATTTCTCCTCACCTTGCTCTCATCAGTTGCATGCCTTAGTTCTGTTTGTGTGCCCATATGATCATAACTGCATGTTGACATGTGTGTCATCACTAGTGTGGAGAAAATTGTTGTTGTGTAATTTCCCCATTAGGGGATAAATAAAGTATTTCTTTTTCTTCTTCTTCTTCTTAAATTATACAAAAAAATTCTGTCAGGATGTCTGTCAAATGCATTTCAAGAGACAGTGGGTCATATAGGGCAACAAAAGTCTGCATACATGTGTTACCAAGGAACATAATAAAGATAATGTTTTGAAATGGCCAAGTCAAAGTCCTGATCTTTATCCAGTAGAAATCTTGTGGAAGAATCTGAAGTGAGCAGATCATTTAAAGAAACCAACTAACACCCCAGAGGTGAAGCTGTTCTGTAGCAAGGAATAAATTAAATTCCTCTGAGAATATGTGCAAGACTGACCAACATTTAGTTGTGGTTACTGCGCAACAAGAGGGTTACACCAGATTCTGAAAGCAGAGGTTGTATATTTGGCCATTTGGATTATTTCCTCAATAACTGCATTTCCTTTTTAACTTTCATAGCTTGTTTTCAGCTCCAGTGATGCTTTGCATTATATTTATGTATAGAGAAAATTCTATAAAATGTACTTTTGGCTGCTTCCTTGTATTCTCCCCACGGGGTCACCACAGTGGATTGATCCTTATTGGTAATTTAGCAGAGGTTTGATGCCGGATGCCCTTCCTGATGCAACCCTCCATAATAAGAGGGGCTTGTGTTCCCACCTGGAATCAAACAAGGATTCTTTTGCTTGTAAGGTGAAAGTGTGAACCATTGCTCCACTGGACAGTACAGAAAAATTCTATAAGGTTAATAAAATTCCAAGAACCACTATAATTCCATGATATTGCTGGTTACCTCAGTGTCACTTTTGACTACCTTCTGAGGATGCGTCTTAAGTTAGACATTATCATACTGGACATGAAGTGGTTTTTAAAGAAATTGTTTGACAGTTTGGTAAACACTAAATTTATTTTTTCCTCTTGTTAAATTGGAAGCTAATGCCAGCAGACCAGTTATTAGCTTGGTGCAGAAACCTGAACAAGCAAACCAAAGCTTGCCTGGTTCCTTTTGAAGGAAGCAAAACTAATGTACAGCAGCTGAAAAGCTCATATTAACACCTTGCAATTTGTTTGCTGGGCCTATATAAACATCATATTGTTTCAGTCATGATAATAATCCCGGATTTCAGGAAACTACTTCAATGAATCACTATCCAGTACATAACCTTGGTAAAATCAGTTATTTTTGCACCTTGGTTTTTGTACTGATTAAACAACACCAAATATAATGTGGAATCAATCTTCTCTTCTCAAATAATTAACTCTTTCTAGTTTTTGCCATAACTGGTATGCTCATTTGCTCAACAGTGCTGCCCAGAGACTGCTACGAAATGCTGATGACCTCTTCAGGCCAGGCCAGAGACGGAGTGTACCTGATCCAACCAGGGGACTCCCCCATTGTGGCATACTGTGCCATGCAAGAGGGAGGCTGGACTGTGGTCCAGCATATTACTATCAATAGCAGTGTTAATTTTGATCGCACTTGGACTGAGTACAAGAAAGGCTTTGGGTATATCACAGGGGATCATTGGCTTGGGAATGAATACCTTCATCAGCTCACCCGTGGCCCAGCACGTTATAAACTAGGAGTTAAACTTGTGGACCAAGATGCCATCACCAAGATGGGAGAATATGATCCATTCCTGGTGGAGGATGAATCATCAGCATACAGACTGAGGCTAGGGTTGTTTCAGGGCACAGCTGTAGACGCTCTGACTCTGGACACAGAGAACTACCTGCATGACAACCAAAAATTCACCACTAAAGACAGAGACAATGATAACTACTTCCAAAATTGTGCGAAACTGGAGTTTCAAGGGATACCAGGAGGAGGTTGGTGGTACGATGCCTGCGCTGGTGCCAATCTAAATCGCAGGAATGTCATCTACTGGCAAAAAGACTGCAACAAGGAGAGGCTATGCAAGTATGCATGGATGTTGGTGAGACCTTCTGACACAGTTAAACTGATTTACAGTGGAGACTGTAAGAAGGATGAGCTATAACGACAGCGTTCTCAATATTTGTGTCAGATTTGACGTTTTTTCATCAAGCAATGGGTGATGTCAGTGATTTTCTTATTATACCTACTGGACATTCCATTCACCACATTTTATTCAGAATTGCATGGACATGATCACAAAATACTGAAAAGAAACAAAATATATCACAAACTTGGAACACAGTTAAAAAAAACAAACATTGCAGTACAGTTTTAGCTCTAACTTTTTCCATCATACACTAAGCCAATATACTTACAGCAAAGCATGTTTTTTTACTGAAAACTGCAAAAGCAGACTCCTGGCTTATCACAGTTACCAAAAAGTGTTTCATGGCATTATAGCTTATGACACATAAAAATAAAATAACCTTTGCATGTCAGCTTCCACTCAATGCTTACAGAAAGGAACACTGCACCAACATATTTTCCACAGTACATTACAAGTTTGCCAGAAATACAGTGATATTGATTTAGCCACAGCAGTTCTGATGAAAAAATACTGTAACTGAAAGCTCAGAGAAAAAAAACATCCTGAGAATATGAAAAAGTAATAAAGAGATTTCATGAACAGTGTGTACTGTTAAATCTTCCACATGACTTCCTATGTAAACACTGACATTAATTAACAAGTTTGTTATGCAGTGACCACCAGCGTTGAATTCATGTGCTTTATTAATGCCTTTCACATATGATTAATATAACTGTACTTTGCACTGGAATTCTGCACGATAGAAAATGTATAACAAGTGATGACAAAACAATGAAGCTGAAACTATGCACATTTATTCATCTGACAAATCACAATGGCACACGTTAAAAGGCCTTGATAAACGTCAAGTAACAATCTTGACTTAGCGAGCAGGAGTCCAACATCATTTTAGCCCTTTAAAATAAAACAGCAACTCTGAAATGCACATCATCAATAAAAACGCAATACTCAGAGAATAGATCAGATCTGTGTGTTGTGACATTTTGGGTGTAAGTGCATCAGCCTGACTTTTTAGAAAGGGTCTCCAGATATCAAAGTGTGCGACTGTGTCAATCAATGTCATAATGTGCATCAATTTGCAGGAAAAATACTGATTTTTTTTAAACATTTTTGAACCTACAGTATATACAGTGTACAAAATATATAATGTTCTTCCAGCAGTTTTTACCATACACTATAACAGAGCTACTGATTAATGAGCAGCGCTAGAAGATGTACCAGCCTCTGGGTAAAATTTCTACTTTCGATACAACCTAATGTGCATGTAGAAGTTCATGCAGCCAAGATTATTGGTATAGACATACGATTTACAGTCAGTTTCATACCCCTTCTGAAAAAACTAGTTCATGTCAGTTTAGAGCTGACCACGGGGTTTTGTCCATACCAGTAGAGCTTTTCTTCAATCCTTTTCTTTTTCCACTGGCAGAGTAAGAGCATGCGAAAGGTCTTTTGGAAATTCTTGTTACAAAGGGCGTAGCACATGGGATTGACAGTGCTGTTGACATAGCACAGCCAGTAACCCAGGTGCCAGAGGGAGACAGGGATACAGTCTGAACAGAAAGTAGAAATCAGCACCATAATGTTATAAGGAGTCCATGTTAGGATGAAAGCCAGTAAGATGGCACTGAGAGTCTGAGCTGCCTTTCTTTCCTTGATCAGCACCATCCTTTTTCTCTTGGTGATTTGGTTCTTCAGTGTCGCGTCAATGGGCTTTGAGGTCGTGGAGGTGGATGGAACACTCATGGACTCAGCCGAGGAGAATGTTGATGATGCCATTTTTGTGTCTCCATTTTTGCTTTGGTGCTCCACATGAGTTTCTTTGGACACTGGTTTAAACTTGTAGGATACACACTTGCTGCTTTTCTGAGAGTTGCTTTTGGGTGGTGTCTGAAAGAAACTGTCTTCATCGTAGCTGCTGAGCTGCTCGCTCTCACTGCATACTCCACTCTTGCTGGCCTCGCAAGCCTGGTTCCTGAAGGAAGTTTGGAAGACTCCTGGAGAAACTGGCCTGTCCTCATCCTCTGAGGAGGCATAGCTGTTAAAGGTGGTCAGCTGACCAGCTTTGGACCACTCATCGCTGGTGGTGGCTGCTGATTTGACAGCATTGCTCCTGGTGGAGGATGACCATGAGGCCTGGTTCCTGTCATGTGAAGCTGAACTTAGTTTACAGCTAAAACAAGATCTGATAATAGTTTTCTGAGACTGAGTCACCCCAGAGTCTGATGAATAGTTAATCCCCTGAAGCTCTGCAAGATCTTTGGTCCTCTTTTCTGTCTCTTTGTAGATTCTACAGTAGAGGATTGTCATAACTGATACAGGGATGTAAAAGGCTGCAATCGCTGTCCCAAAGGTAATTACAGGCTCAGAGAAAAACTGGATTTGGCATTGCCTCTCAGGGACAGTCCTTTTTCCAACAAAGTACTGCCAGCAGAGGATAGGTGGGGCCCAAAGAACAAGTGACACAAGCCACGCTAAACCTATCATGATCCCAGCTCGTTTAGGAGTTCGTTTGGCCCTGTAGGTCAGAGGCCTGGTGATGGAGAAATATCTGTCAAAACTGATCACCAACAGGTTCATGACTGAAGCATTACTAGCTACATAATCTACTGCCAACCACAAATCACAAGCAAGGTTTCCTAAGGCCCAGTAGCCCATCAGTATGTAAGAAGTGTATAGATTCATGGAGAAAACACCTATGATGAGGTCAGCGGCTGCCAGACTCAGCAGGTAGTAATTGTTCACTGTCTTCAGTTGGCTGTTAACTTTAAAGGAGACCATTACTAGAACATTCCCCACAATGGTGATGAGGCTGACTATAGCTGACACAGTTGCAATGGTGATCACCTCCCAGAGACTGTGAGTGACCAACTGGATATCCATTGTACTGGTATTTACAGTGGAGTTTATATTTTCTCCTTCCATGGCCTTCTCCTGATTAGTGGCATCCAACCATAACAATTGTCTTTAGGTATGTCAGTTGCATGAAGACCTCCTGGAAAGAAAAGAAAACAAATGTTACTCTTTATCTCTGCCACTAGGTGGCAGCAGTTCAATATGCATCAAACAAAAACTTTGGCTTGATATTTATGACAGTGGTGATAATATTTAGACTTAATATGTTTTTCTCTTTAAAAGTTAAAAACTTATTATAGTTTTACTTATCATACGTATTATACAGTACAGCATTATTTGTCTGTTGATAAACTCTTGTGTGTATAAAACCATATGTGTTTTAGGAAATCATTGCAAGCACCTGTGGCACAAAAATCCAGGGCAACACATCATTTTTATCTATTTATGGGAAAATCTGTAATATCTATGACACAATGCAGCTAAAATTAACACAGATAATTCTAATTTGTGACAAAAGTAAAATTATGAAACTGACAAGTGTTGATGGTGACTGTAATTTTGTTGTTTGTATAGCCATCTAAATGTAGAGAGAGAATATTTTAGTAATCATACTTGTCTCTAAGATGTTAACTGCATTTTGTGACTCTTGCCTAGAAACTTAAATGTATGTAAATTTGATTAATGGTAGGAACTAGAAATTTCCTTCATAAAGAGTACCTTATATGTTATAGAGTTTCCTTTATAACCTTTTTTAACTACAAAAGTAACTTTACAAGTGTGTAAATGAAACCTTTTTTGCATTAGTTTACATAACATTTCACTTAGAATAGTTATACGGACATATATAGGGACAATAGTATTCGGCCAGGCCTCTTTATTACTCAGTTCAAGTGCTTCATTTCGTTCTATTGCCACAAGTGTATCAAGCCCCAGCCATGCAGTCTGCTTTACAAACAGTCGTGAAAGAAAGGGTCGTGAAAAAGGGCTCACTGAATTTAAGGGTGGTACTGAAATATGATACCACCACTGCAACAAGTCAGTTTGTCAAATTTCTTCCAGATATTCAGTGATCAAGTTTAAGCGGTATTAATTCACAGTGGAAGCATTTAGCAACCACTGCAACTCATCCACGAAGTGGAAAACCTCATAAAATTACAGAGCGGAGTTGCATTGTGTGTAAAAGTTGGCAGCACTCTGCTGACTCAGTAACTGTACCTTTGGCTGCTCCCTTGTATTCTCCTCAAGGGATCACCACAGCAGATTAACCCACACTGGTAACTTAGCAGAGGTTTTACACCAGATGCCCTTCCTGATACAACCCTCCATGGTGAGAGGAGCTTGTGTCCCCACCTGGACTCAAACCAGGAAATTCTGCTTGTGAAGCAAATGTGAAAACCACTACACTACGGGGACACTGACTCAGAGTTCTCCTCTGACATTAACATCTCCACAACGACAGTATGCTGGGAGCTTTATGACGTGGGTTTCAATAGTGGAGCAGCTGCATACACCTATGCATCACCAAGCACAATGCCAGCATTGGATGGAGTGGTGTAAAGCACTCCATCCAGACTCAGCCTTCAAAGCAGGAGACAGGGCGGCCTTAAAAACAGCCAGGGCCAAACTGTCCCGAGCCATCAGAGAGGCGAAGCGCGCACATGCCCAGAGAATCCACGGCCACTTCCAGAACAGCAGAGACTCCCGGCGCATGTGGCAGGGCATCCAGGCGATCACCAACAACAGGACAACATCATCTGCTTGTGACAGTGACGCCTCCCTCCCAGACGTGCTGAATGACTTCTACACTCGGTTTGAGGCACAGAACACCACAACGGCAAGGAAATCCATCCCTCCTCCGGATGACCAGGTGCTCTGTCTCACCACAGATGACGTGAGGAAAACTCTGTGCAGGGTCAACCCACGGAAGTCTGCTGGACCAGACAGCATTCCTGGCAGAGTGCTCAGGGAGTGTGCTGAGC
>VUQH01068413.1:11658-41691 GCA_015106775.1 Etroplus canarensis
AAAAAAAAAAAAAAAAAAAAATCACATCATTTGCAGTGTTACTGACCCCTTTCAGCAGGCGTGATGGTGACGATGGGGCTGACAGGCTGGATGGTTCGAGGTGAAGAATCGACAGCTTTAGCCACACACTTTTCTGCCTCTTTGAGGTCTGTCAGAGTCACACCCTGCCAGCATGGAGCAAAAACATAACCACCCAGAGGCCATAAATAGCACTGTAATACTGATGTTGTGCAACACTGTAACACAACCTTAGAACCTGTGCAGCATGGTGCTGCTGATAAAGTCACACTACATTCCTGGAATAATGAGGTTAAGCACATCATTACCCCATAAATAAGTGAACCAGGCAAGTTAGCTGTTTTTCCATATGAATAACATCTGCTTGTGCAAATGTTTAATTATCCACTGTATTTGCACACGTTTTGGGCACAGTTGATAACAAAACATAACCAAAAAAGAAAATAAATGAATTGGCAGATTTTGATAAGGAGGATGCTGTAGATACAGGAGCATTACCTGTGTGGAGCGACGAGACTGGCGCAACAGCTTGGAGCGAGCTTTCCTCTGAGATTCAGACTCTTCATCTCTAGCTGGAGCCTGGAACCTAAATACATCAACATCCTCAAATTATTAATTTCCCTTATCAGATGTACATTTTGATCATTAAGAGTGCAATCCATATTCTGAAATGCATTTCAACTGTTAGTAAAGTATAAATATTTTTGTTTGTTCTTACTTGCGCCTATCAGCATTGGGAGCGTTGGGACTCTCGGCTGCGGTGTCCCTTGTCTGTGGAGTGGGCTGTACTCTGGCAGTGCGGTTCGCCTTGTCTTGCTCCTTCTCCTTCTCTTGCTCCTTCTCCTTCTCTTGCTCCTTCTCCTGCTCCTCCTCCTCCTCTTTCTCTTTCTCCGTTGATGTCTGGACCACATAGGATAGCGAACAAAAGGCCAACAGATTAACTGCAAGCAGCCACTTTAGATTCAGAGGTTTTGACCTAAGTTAGAAAATCAATTAATGTCAGCAAGCTGTTAAAGTGGTATTTTATATAATAAAACTAATGAGTAATTCTCTAGTGGGAATGTTATTACCCCTGATTTACTTTTATATGTATATAAGACAGATGCCACGGCAGTTCAGGAAAAGTAAGACAGAACCATGTTAGAAAGGGTCTGCAGGGTGTAACAGAAGCTTTCAACTGTGGATGTAGCCACCGTCACGTAAGCCATTCCATTCTGAATATTTTCAGGCCTCAATGTTAGCATTTTGGCTGAGGCCAGGTTAGATTTTTGGAGCTAGAAGTGACCATATTTAGATTGTGTGCCAAGTTACCAGCTAACATTACAAAGTTTGTTCAGCAAGCTGCATCAAGAAACTGGACAGATTTTTAACAAAAACGCACACCCTTGCTCATTAGTGCAAAGGAATAGAAATGCATTTTAACATGTGAGTCTATGGAGACTGACTTGCTTCTAGAACCAGCCTCTAGCAGTCATTAAGAGGAACTGCAGTTTTTAGCACTTTGGCACTGTCTTAATTTTTTAAGCCCTGGTTGCCGCTTGCACGGCACAGACTGGTTGTGAACTGCAACTTCACTCAATAAATTCATTTTCAGCTCATTTAAAGGCACAAATTGAAAGCACCACACCAGAATAAAACTCTTCTGTGATACTGAGAATGTTTCATCACATCTGATCACGTGCACTGTATGACTGCATGCATAAAAGAGTGTGCGTGTTGGGATATACTAGAATTTCTTTACCTTGTCAGCAGGAAGGATTGTAGATATATTCACGTTCTCTGTGTCTGGACTGGAGACGGCTGAGCTTTCTTTAAAACAAGAACCAGCATCTTTTATTACAATCACCCAACTGATGCAGATTTACAGTGAATATATTACTCATGGCCAGAATGGTTTACCAGGGCTGCTCTCTTTCTCCTCGCTTAGGTCCAGGCTTCCTGAAATGCCCCTCTCCTTAGATTGGTCTTGTAAGGTCATCTTTTCTTTGCTGCTCATCCTGCACACTGAGCTCCTGGAAGAAAATATTGGAGACAGAAGTTACATGGAGGCTTTTGTTTTGATGTGCATCTTACATCAGTACGTGTAACAATCTGCCTTAATCTGGTAAGATATGTATGTGTTCCTGAGTGTGAGACATGTTCCAATGAAACATATTTAATTCAGGATAAGTAACAGATGGATGTTAACCTCCGCCGCTGTTTTTGTGCATTTGTAGCGTTGGACCCCACTTGGTTTTGCCAGTCCGATATCGACCTCTCAGTACGCCACTAAGAGATAAAAAGACAGAGGCACAATCAAGGCATCCATGCGGCTAGGTTACATTAATTAAATGCATAATAACAGGTAAAGATACACTCACGCTGGCTTGTTTCTTAGATAATTCCTCCAGGAGCTCTACAACGCTTTCATCCGCGATATCAAATGGCGTCTGACCCTAAAGAGTTCAAGTAAACCATTGAACACGCTGAACACAGAGGTGTGACAATGAGGAGGGATTTCATTATTTTATGGGCCTTACCCCATTGCTGAGAGCCTCCATATTGCACAGATGCTCAGCCAGGATGCGACAGGCCTCCCCCTGACCCCAGTGAGCTGCAGCGTGGAGAGGTGTCCAACCGTCAAAGTCCATAGCTGACACATCCAGCCCACACTGGCACAGTATTCTGTAACAGCAAAATAAAATGTGAACTAAAATACAAAAATGACAAGAGCCTGGTTCTGACAAACATCTGTAATCAAAGAAAATGTGTGTTTTAGGTTCGTGGTATAGATCCACTATAGAATAAGTCAGAAATGTTTACTTCAAGGCCTCAACATAGCCTTTGGCTGCAGCCACATGCAGCGGGGTGGCTCCAGTCTTTGGGTGTTGTACATCAGCAGGCAGACCCTCAGTCAACCACACACGGGCGTCTGCCATGATCTGTTCCTCCTCCCACCGCTTAGCTGCATCCACATCCACATCTGGACAAAGACAAAATGTTACTTGACTTATGATATGAATTACTTGTCCCAAAGTTTGGACCCCTATCCCTGCTTCGCACTTCTGCACACTGGTCATATTGGATGATAGATTTAATGTTCCAGGCTGTAACACGGAAATAAAGTCCCATTATCAACAAAGATGTAAATAATTGTAAAAAAAAAAAAAAATCCATGTATCACACAGAGACATGGAAGCCAACCACAAAGAACATAATTAATGATTTAGTTTTTCATATTTTAAATCAAGCACCACTAACAAATCCATGTACTGTCAAAAGATGAAGCGAGTTGACTTAAACAGTTCCAGCTATTTAATTTGCTGTGAGAGACCTAAGTTTTTTCAGCTTCACTCAAACATACAAGTTCAAAAATATGTGAGTTGTCACCTCAAGCAGTTACACACAGCTCCCTGCACTCCTGCCACACTTAGAAATCCCATAGTTCAGTAAGTAGATCAAGAACCATCTAATAATGTGGGCAGCTGTGGCTCAGAAAGTAGAGCGGATTGTCCTCTAACCAGACGGTTGGTGGTTCGATCCCCAACTGCTCTAGTCTACATGCTGAGGTCTCCTTGGCAAAGACACTGAACCCCACATTGCTCCTGATCATACCTAATACTAATTAAGTGATACTTAAATGCACTCAAAGGCATAGAATTAAATGTGGCAATGACGCTTGTAGTAATTGTATCAAAAAATGTGTGCAACACATATCCCAAGTGAGCTGAGCTGAGCTGCAGGTACATGCATATGACCGTGATGATTTAGCAGATGATGTACTAAAATAAAACACACACAAATAAAGATCATTACTTACTCTGTCTCTGAGCATAATTCTGAAGTATAGCCTCAGTGGATTCATCCAGAGCAATGTCCACAGGAACATCGCCGTCACAGTTCACAGCAATAAGAGAGGCACCTTTCTGCAGAAGGAACCTGACAAAACAAATATAGAGGGAGAAACAATCCATTTAACTTTGAAGGGACAAACTCTTCTTTACACAAAAGCTTCTGACTGTGTTATCTATGTTTGGTGTGTGAACACATTTCAAGCATTATTCACAGATAACAAAAAAGACTGAAATTTTAGAAAGTGCATCAATTTTTAATTTTTTTGAGCTGCATACATGTGTGTGTGCTAAGCCAGCCCACTTGTGATTTAGCTGCCAAACACAACAACAATGTTAGTATTGTTGAATGCAGAAAGACTCTGGCACTAAGGCTGCACACACAGAGGCACACAGTACTGTGCTGCACAGCTGTTGTTTTCTGTTGTAGTACACACTCTGTGATATCAGAGCAGCCGCAGGAGGCAGCAACATGCAGCGGCGTCCATCCCTCACTGTCAACCTGGTTCACATTGGCACCGCGTTCCAAAAGGAAGGTTACCATTTCTATGCTGCCGTCTATGCAGGCCTGTATCGATGAAGAAAAGAAACAAACAAAAAAAAAATTGTGCAACTCCATAATTTTAGTTATTCAAGAATCAATTTCATCTCAGAAAAAAGGCTGCCTTACCTGGTGTAAAGCTGTGATCCCATCTGCATTGGAGCAGTTAATAATTTCTACTGCCACCTCTCCGTTCCTCCATTTGGTCTTTTTGGCCTCCTCCAGCATCACTTCAGCCTCCTCTGTGTCTCCGCTGGCACAGGCAGCCAGGAACTCTGCAGCAATATCAAACCTCACCTTCTTCCTGAAAACAAGAAGATAGAGGCAGCTCTCACTAATCATAATAAAATGAACTTCACATTTTGTTCAAAATGACCTGAAAGTACTGATTGAGTCCATAAACTCATTAGGAAAGTGTTTACCAAGCTCACAGAGAAAAGGAACCCAACTATGCTACTGTTGGCCGAAGACAAAGGGGAAGAAGAGGGGGAAGGCATGATAGGAGGCAGAGAGAGAGAGAGAGGGAAAGGTAGGAGGGTGGAGGTGAGAGTAGGGACTTTAAATGTAGGGTCCATGACTTCTAATGGGAGAGAGCTGGCTGATATGACGGTAAGAAGGAAGGCAGACATATCGTTTGTGCAAGAGACCAGGTGGAACGGAAGCAAGGCCAGGAGCCAAAGGAGATGGAGTCAAACTGTTATACTGGGAGATAAGAAGCAAATAGTCAGGGAGAAGAAGAAAACAGACAGGAGTACTGGGAGTACAGGTGAACAGCAAAAAGAAGAACAAAAGCAAAGGAAAAACTTATAGTGAGTTGTACAAGAGGCTGGACACTAAGCAAGGAGGGTAGAACTGGTGTCTTGTATTGACTGGTGAGACGGAGTTTGAGCTGGAAAGGATGTGCAGCAGATTAGGGCGATTAAGGATAGAGATGGAAATGTTTTGACAATTTACGAGCGCATGTTGAGAAGACGGAAGGAGTACTTTGAGGAGCCGATGAATGAGGAAAATGAGAGAGAGAGAGGTCAGATGGAGGGAAGATAGTGAATCAGGAAGAGCAGAGTATTAGCAAGGAGGAAGTGAGGGCAGCTATTGAAAGGATGAAGTATGAAAAGGCAACCGCCTTTCCATGCTTCATCCAGATGATATACCTTTGGAGGTATGGAGATGTCTAGGAGAGAGGGCAGTGGACTTTTTAACCAGATTGTTTAACACGATCTTGGAGAATGAGAGAATGCCTGAGGAATGGAGAAGAAGTGCACTGGTACCAATCTTCAAGAATAAGGGTGATGTGCAGAGCTGCAGTAACTACATAGGAATCAAGCTGATGAGCCATACCATGAAGATATGAGAAAGAGTTGTTGAAGCTAGGTTAAGAAGAGAGGTGACCATCAGCGAGCAGCAGTATGGCTTCATGCCTAAAAGAGTACAAAGATGCAACGTTTGCTTTGAGAATGTTGATGAAGAAGTACAGAGAAGGTCAGAAGGAGTTGCACTGCATCTTTGTGGATCTTGAGAAAGCATATGATAGGGTGCCTGAGAGGAACTGTGGAATTGAACTGAAGTCAGGAGTGGCAGAGAAGTATGTGAAGGCAGTGCAGGACATGTACGAGGTGTGAGGAAGGAGTGACAGATGGGTTCAAGGTGGGGGTGGGATTACAGCAGGGATCAGCACTGGAGAGGGTATGCACTGGAGAGAAGAGGAATGAAAGTCAGTAGAAGCCAGACAGAGTACATGTGTGCAAATGAGAGTGAGGCAGGCGAAACGGCGAAGACGCAAGGAGATAAAAATCAGAGAGGCACAGTTGAGATTGCCTGGACATAAGCAGAGCAGGGATAGTGGATATATTGGACAAAGAATGTTAAAGATGGAGGTGCCAGGCAGGATGAAAAGAAGAACACCACAGAGAAGGTTGATGGATGTAATGAAGGAGGACATGCAGAGGTGCAGAGGGTTGGAGTGACAGATAAAGATTCAACGGACAGGGCGAGATAAAGGCAGATGATCCACTGTGGCAACCCCTAATGGAAGAAGCGGAAAGAAGAAGACAGAAAAGAAGCCAAGGGTCATTTTCCCGTAAACTTCTACACAACCAAAGACAACCATCAGTTACCTCTCACAGCCATTTAAAGAATGCAGGTTTAAGGTACTTCCTCATTGGCTTTACTTTTCAGGCCCAGAAGCAGGCCCGTCTTTTTTATACCGCCTATGGAACAGATTCAGTTGGCTCTTAAGTCTTCTCTCACTCCCGTGTTTCAGTAAAAGTAACTGTTCAAAATGTATCAGTTCCAAGTGCAACAAGATCAACTCCATTTCACAATGGCAGAGCAACGCAGGCACACTAGCATAAATGCAAATAAAGACGTCACCCACTACAGTGGGGATTTGTATCTGGTTGAGTTTGAGAACAATGTAAAAATGTGTTTATTAATGTCAAAGTAAAGAAAAATATAAAACTATCCTATATCAGCTTGAAACACCTTCTACAAGGGGTGTCGTTTTGTTTCTGTGAACCAGCCTTCAGCTGGCCTCATCAAATCAATCACTTTTGGAGTTCTGGCAAATCTACTGAAAGCCTGGAAGCCAACTGAGCCTAAACTGACTCCCTGCCAAGCCAAAGAACCTAGAAATTTAGCATTTTACAAGGTTTTGTTTAGGCATGGCCTACAATCATTCACCTGCATGGTTCCCACTGCTGTCTCACAGCAAGAGAATCCTAGACTTGAACCCTAGCAGGCCCCTTCTGCATGGAGTTTGCATCCTCTCCCTCTGCTTATGTGGGAGCTCCAACTCCCGGTTAATGCTGTGTACTTGGGCCCAGGAAACGCTTGAAAACCCCAAGACTTCTACTTCCTGGTTAAATATAGGTTTTTAAAAACTAAACACCATTACAAATATATAAACAGTCTTAAACAGCTGGCTAAATGATAAGGCATGGCCAACAGCAAATGTGTAGCGGTACTGTGAGCATGAAATTCTTGCAGTGATGTTACTATAAAGAAGCAAGACTCTAAAACCACCCAAACTGTATTGAAGGTAATTTCATATTTTTTAAGGTCCAGTGGATACTTCGACACACCCTACAACACATCCCTTACATCCTTAAAAGGCCAGTCAAAAGACCAATACCCTGCACTCCAAACACATTCATATTTCTTGGGGGCTATTTTCAGCTGTTGATGGAGTCATTTGTGTCACTGAACAGTTCTTGCAGGGTGGCAAAATACACCTACACCTATCAGCTTGTGCCTTCTTTATGTGTTGGTTTTATCCATAAGAATCCAGACCCTTAGGGACTTCATAAAATAAGGTAAAGTATAATGTTTTATAGGGAAGATTGTAGAACATTTAAAGCATTTGTTACATGTGTGTCACCATGGGTTCTCATGGGTTAATGTCTTCAGTGAAATAAAGGCATTTTATTGCAGTTCTGTACCTACTGTGAGGGTGTGAACTTAGATGTTTTATGCCAGTTTTTTGGTCATAGTCTTTCCATTTTTCTCTAAGCCAAAAGCAATGTTTAGTCTCAGTGTTTCACACTGTATAAGACAAATGATTTCAGCCATTCTAATAGAAAAATGTACATATACACAAACGGAAAAAGAATTATTAAAGCAAATACCTGAAGAGGTGTAAAAACCTTTTTTTTTTTTAAGTTTGCAAAGCATTTGGTTTAATAGAGGGTCATTCTGAATAGCTGTTTGATGCAAAACAAAACTAAATCCTCTGAACTGACATGGGATTTTCTTTTTCTCTATATGGAAACTTGTTTTTGAATGTTAATTTCCCAATAATGCACTTTTTTCCTTTCTGTAAATAACAAATATGTAATGTAAAAATTTGGATATCACCATACGGTTTGGCCTTTTAATTTGTAATAACAGTAATAATAATAGTCATCTATTCTATTTTCTATTATTATCCTAATATCAGACCCCTAAAGGAAGCAACTGAAAGAAGATGATTATTATAAATACTGTCTTTTTGGTGTGATTTCTTTTTTATACTGCTGTGCTGCTGTCACTTTGTCTTGCTGTTGTAACACTTGAAATTACCCCACTGTGGGATCATCAAAGGAATGTCTT
The DNA here is from genome assembly GCA_015106775.1 of Etroplus canarensis. Taxonomy (NCBI): domain Eukaryota; kingdom Metazoa; phylum Chordata; class Actinopteri; order Cichliformes; family Cichlidae; genus Etroplus; species Etroplus canarensis. Next base: position 20,134 of record VUQH01068413.1, read on the forward strand.
ATCTTATGTTTTGATTTAGAGGAGCACTTGTTTGTGCGTCTGCTTGTCTCCCATATTTAGATTTTATTTTGTCTTGATGCCTCACCTCATGTTTTAAATCTATTACTGTATGAATGCTGACCTAAAACTTGATTAAAAACAAATTAAACCAATCTTTGTCATAAAACAGCAGTTTGATATTCCTCACAATTTTTTGCACCCTACTTTGGCTATGCAGGCAATAATTGCTGCAACATCAGTTTACTTGTATTTTAGTAGTAGGAATTTTTTGACAATGACAAAACATTTTTACCACAATTTAATACAGGGGTGTCCAAACTTTTTTCAGTGATTGCTAGATTTATTAATGGGAAAACACCCAAGGGCCAACAGTTCCTCTTGCTAATTTTTAAAATCCTAAAACTTACAGACATACATGTTGGAGCAAATGTTCTCAACCATTTTCACGACACAGTCTTTGATAAACTCAGCCTCCGTGAAACATTTGTCACGTTTAGCGATTAACATGGCATTTCACAATACGTTTTGGTGGTATTTTCATTTCAATCAGGGGACCACATGAATAACTACTGTTGTGAGGCCAAGCCAGCTTTGAATTGTTTTACTTTTAAGCACACTCCTTTATAGCTTGCTGTATGCCTTAGCATGTTTTGTATGGCAGTGTCTCTTTACATTCAACCGATGAGCGGCTGTGACTCAGGAGGTAGAGTGGGTCGTCTTCCAATCCAAAGGTCAGTGATTCAAGCCTTGGCTCCTCTAGTCCATGTGCCAAAGCATCCCTTGGCAAGACACTGAACCCCAAACTGCTCACGATGCATCAGTTGGGAGCATGAACGTGTGTGTGATGGTTAGAAGCGCTTTAAGGCAGAGAATAAAGTGCTGCATGAATGGGTGAATAGGGCTTGTAGTAAGAAGCACTTTTAGGGCTCAGTTGGAATAGAAAAACACTGCATAAGTACCAGTCCATTTACTCTGAACTCCTTATGGACAACAATACTCTCTTAGCAAACTGGGCAAACAACTGCTTTGTTTTTCGGTGAGAAATACTGCAATTCCCACCTCTCCTGGAAGCTGCTCCCTCACTATCAACTTTTCTCTCTCTTTTTTTTTTTTAAAGCTGCCAAGTGGCAAAAAATATTCAGGAGCTTATAAACAAAGATCACATGTTGTTGCCACTTTAAGATAAACAAAGAAAATCAATTTTAAACTTGTATAATTTATGAATTCTGCTTGACAGTGCTGGTGGGCCATGAATAAATACTTTTGGAGCAGATGCCAGGGGCCATGTAAAATCTGACCTTAGGCCACGTTTGACCCCTGGGCCAGACTATGGACATATCTGTGTGTGTACCTTTCTGCTGCTCCCTTGTATTCGCCACAACGGATTAATTTGCCGGATGCCCTTCCTGACGCAACCCTCCATGGTGAGAGGGGTTTGTGTCCCCACCCTGGGATCGAACCAGGGACCTTTTGCTTGTAAGGCAAATGCTCAAACCACTACGCTACCAGGGACTATGGGCATATCTGATTTTATAAATTTAATTGGCACACAAATGTAGTTTAACTAGGCTGGCACCGTCCCATCAGTGACTGTTCTGTCATCATGAACACTGAGCTTTGTTTCCATCGCCAGCCTTCATAATGTTGCATCAGTCAGGCAACTTTATTTAGGAAGCCACCACTGAAACACTATAATTACATTAGGTTCTGTTTCAGCTTTTAAATAGGTGCATTAAAGTGTTGAAAACAAACACGGCATTGCTCGTATTTTATATGAGGCTGGAAAATAAAGACAATAATCCTATGTTTAACAGAGAAAATCAGATTTTAGACCAGCTCATTGTTGGAGGTGATGGATGTAAAACCCCTGAACTAACCTAACCAAGACACTTTGCTAGTTAGCTAATACACACCGCAAACTCCCGCCTCAGGAATGATATATGAGCCAGAAAAAGTATTAAAAGGTTTAATAAAAGGCTGAGGAGCGGTTGTGCTTCTGCTATGAGGTGTTTCTATTGTTTTGTCCACCCACAGCATTCCTCCACAGCCTGCCTTCAGACGCCTGAGCTAAGCTAGCTGTTAGCCGGTTTGACAGGAGATGTTTCCTCACCGTCGGCTGAGGACGGAGCCGCTCTCGTCTCCTCCCCCGGGCAGCGACCGGTCCTTCGGCGGGTCGTCGAGCTCGGCCTCGGGCTCCCCTCTTCCGACCCCGGCATCGCCCCGCCGCCTTAGCCGGGGCACGTCCGACGCTCTGTCGGTGGAGGAGCCGGCCCAGCGCTTTAGCTGCTCCCGCCGCTTGGTCCTGGCCGAGTCCCCCATTTATTTCTCCGCGGAGGACGGTGTTTTTAAAAATAAAACACACACACAGGCAGCAGCGGCGGACACACCCTCCATGTGTACGCTTTCGCTTCCTGGTTCTGAGCTCTCTGGAGGCGGCAGAGGGAGCCTCGGCTCGTGCCCGCGTGCCCTCGTGAGCGCGCGGAGCTGTGCAGGCCTGCCCGGGTGACGTCAGCACCGCTGGTTTGCAGCAGGCCCTGGAGGGGAAATACAGAAATAGCTCAATGCCTTAGCATTGTGCATGTATGTCACCGCACTTCCTGCCATTGTGCTTTCTCATAAACCGTTTAGCTTCATGCTTACCTCCCAGTGAAAGCAGAGTGCAAACAGTAGCAGCAATGTGCTGCACTTAGATTCAGTAGAGCTGCAGTATTCCACAAACTGCTCCAAAAGTTTAGCTCGGGGGTCTCAAACAGGCCCTTCTTTTGCCCATCTCCACACAGTCTTGGAGAATGAGAGAATGCCTGAGGAATGGAGAAGAAGTGCACTGGTACCAGTCTGCAAGAATTAGGTTGATGTGCAGAGCTGCAGTAACTACAGAGGAATCAAGTTGATGAGCCATACCCTGAAGATATGGGAGAGGGTTGTTGAAGCTAGGTTAAGAAGAGAGGTGACCATCAGTGAGCAGCAGTATGGCTTCATGCCTAAAAGAGTACAACAGATGCAATGTTTGCTTTGAGAGCGTTGATGGAGAAGTGTAGAGAAGGTCGGAAGGAGTTGCAGGGGGATAGCTCAGGTAAAGAATTTGGGAGATAAAGTCCAAGAAGATAGGCTGAGATGGTTTGGCCATGCTCAGAGGAGGGATAGTGGATATCTTGACAAAGGATATTGAAGATGAAGCCGCCAAGCAGGAGGAGAAGAGGAAAATGACGGAGAAGGTTCATGGATGTAGTGAAGGAGGACATGCAGGGGGTTGGTGTGAGGGAAGGTGATGCAAGGGCTAAAGTGAGATGGAGGCGGATGATCCACTGTCGTGACCCCTAATAGGAGCAGCCAAAAGAACAAGAGGAGTGGTTTGCACATTCGCCTTACAAGCGAAAGGTCCCTGGTTCGATCCCAGGTGGGGACACAAGGCCCTCTCAGCATGGAGGGTTGCATCAGGAAGGGCATCTGGTCTAAAATCTCTGCCAAATTACCAATGCGGATTAATCTGCTGTGGCGACCCCTTGGTGGAGAATAGAAGGGAGCAACCGAAGGTACATTCATTCATTGTACAAAAAAATTGCACTACGCAACCAACATTATGTACTGTATATCTTCTTCCTATCAGCCCCACCACATACCCACATATACCCTGTATGTCTATTATTTCGTTCAGATCTGTTTCACACAGGGGCAATATGTATTTACTGATGGTGTCCATATATGTATATTTCGTAGGTTTTTTCTGATAAGAATGTTTGTATTTTTTCTCTTTTGAACTTATTTTCAATTTCTACTTTTTGTCTATATTCTTATTACATTTTCATGTTTCTGTGTGCTTATATGGAGCTGCTTTAATGTCTAATTTCTCGCAACAGTAGTTGTTCATGCAATCCCGATATTCAAATGAAAATACCACAAAAGCAAGTTATGAAGTGCCATGTTAACCACTTAACATGGCAAACCTTTTATGGAGGTAGAATTTTTCAGAGACTGTGTCTTTACCTTAGAGTATATAGAGACAGACCCTAACAATTAGCCTGGGCAAAAGTGAGAAGGAAGAACTCTCTTTTAACAGGAAGAGACCTCCACCAGAAACAGAATCAAGGAGGCTCAGTGATCTACCGCAACAGCTTGGGAGGTGCACCTGCCTGTACCTGCAGCAGTGGCATTTAAAAACATGGGAAATGTAAAGAGGTGGCTGGAGAAGAAATCCTCAGTGCATCAGCTTACTAATAGAAGGTACAGGGTCATGTGATCCAGCTCTAACTATATGTTCTATATTCTGCTTTTGAAAGTCTAGGGGCCACAAAAAAGTTTGCACTCTGAGAGCAAGATGCTCCACTGGGATATGATACTATGAGGTGTTTAAGGTATGGTGGGGCCTGATCATTCAGACAATAGGGTCTGAAGAGTTCAGCTCAAGCCCCCTTTCCATCAGTACAGGTGTTTCACAGGGATCCACTCTTGGACCTCTTTAATCTAACATAGCTAAATAAAATTTTATCTACCACCTAAAATTGTTTACATTTTTCAAAGATACCATTTTTATGCCGCTGGCTCTTACTTTTATCTGACCTTTACAAATCTACCATCTGTTTTTGATACATTTCAGAATCTATGCATCTATTCAAGTATCCAGCCTCAGGCTTACATGAAAACCCTTCATGATCCTGATAAAATTGGAACTCTTGATTATTAGAAATACTTAGGACTCTGGCTGGATACTTGACACTGTGTATATCAGGCATATACACTCTCTTTGATGTCATACACAGCCAACCATCCAAACTGCCCCTGAAAAAAGAAAAAAAAAAATGAAGAAAAAAACTGTATATGGAGGTGACATCTGCTACAGATTCATTTTATTTCAGTCACTGGTGTTTAAATTTCTTCCCTACATGGGTAACTGCTGCTGCTGCTGGCCACCACACCTGTGTCAGTGACAGTCATGAGTCATGTAGGCTTCAAAATGTCCACATCACTAGTGCACAACCAGTTTTAAAAAATAAATTAAAACATCTGCACTACTTTTTTAAAATTTCTGTATTAAAAAAAAAGAAAGAAAAAAAAATCCCTAAATTCTGACCGAGGCTCCATGAGCATGCAGTCCTGTCCATGTGACGTCAGCACAACTGGCGTGTTGCAGCCACTTGAGGGGAAATGCAGAAATAGGTTAACACCTGGGCGTTGTGCATATACTTTCAGGAAGTAGCAGCTACACAGCTATGAGATTTAAAAAATGGCTATATGGATAAAAGACACTTGGAAACATTTTGAAATACAATAAGTCTCCTTGTCACTGTCATCAGTCCAGGGTGAGCTCTGAAGAACTCATGCAAAAACTGATATTTTTACATCCAGTTATAACTGCAAATCAGAGTATGAATAATAGCCACGCAACAAGTCAACCATCCAGATAATAATAATATTACTAAAAAATAACAATACTACCACTGCTAGTACGACTACTACAATAATAAAAATACAGATAATTATAATGATGAAATTTCTAGAACTCGACCAGTATGCCACTGCCTTAAATCTGACCCAGCGTGACCCTGACTTTTGATTCCACAATCTTGTAAATGTTAACGGATGTTCTACGTATCATTAGTATTAACCACACAAAGTTTGGGCAAGATCCAGCAAACAAGTTAGCTCCTGTAGTGGTAAAAAGATTTGAAGCAGATGAATGGACGCACAGACAGATGGACAGACAACCTGAAAATATAATGCCCCTGCCACTGAGGCAGAATAATAATACTAATACTACTACTAATAGTAATAATAATAATGATGAAATTCTTTATTTTTAAAGCACATTTCAAATCTCGAGTTACAAAGTCTGAATTAAGAGAGGATCCCTATTAGAAGTACATCTTCCATACCTTTGGGTCTCTGGCAGCAAATGTAACCTGTTGGGTTTTAAGCTCAACTCCGAACCGGTAAAAGACCTCTTCCAGAAGATGTCAGGCTTTATCCAGGGTCATATGCAAAAAATATATATATATATTTTGATTTTTATTATTATTACACTACAAAGAAACACTACTGTATATCCAGATAATATGCAATAACATATCAAGGAAAAACAGTTACACACACAAATAAATACAGAGCAGCACAGAGGACAGTGGTGTGAGGAATTTATTTTTTAATGTAATGTACAGCACAGTGGTGTAGATGCCAGTCAGGAGCATTCACAAAGAGCGCATCATTGTAATCCACTAAAGGGAAATAAAGTTACATTTTAAAAAGGACAAGCTTTTCAATTTGCATATTAAATGACAAACTGTGATGTATGCGAATGCCTGTATACTTTCAGACTATAATGGAGAGGCCACGAAGCCACTGCAAGGAGGCTCAAACAGTTGTGATGTGATCAGATCCCTTTGGTTTGTTCAAAATTACCCACACTGTTTTAAAATTTCTCAAATGCAAATCTACTATATCTAATGCAGCAGACAAGAGGTAGAACTATGCTCCATCTATTTTCAAAACAGTCTGCAGTTTTCTAAACATGAAGTTTTAACAGCACATATAGTCTGCTTTGGATGAAAACCTTGAATTTATCACAGTTCATTTTTCCAAATATGCAGGCTGACCTCAGTGACTTTTGAATCAGCAGTGGTCAAACGAATCAATGTGAAATCCTGCGGTGTTAACACTTGTAAACATTCCAACAGGGACTCAGGGTCAAATTCCACATACAACATTTTTCCCCTGGCTCTGTGTGCTCAGCACTACCACCCTACAGTCTGCAACAATCAGGAAAGAAGAGCTGCTAAAAGATGTAAGTATAGACCTTATATACAGTTATTTACTTGTTCTAATCCTCAAACAGGCCTTGAATAGGCTGTGATTGTAATTACTTATATTGGGGACCTTGAAGCGTTTGACAGTGTTGATTGCTCCAGGTCAAACTTTTTTTTGGTGAAGGAGACTGAAGAAATGATCAAAATGAAAAATACTTAAATATGTTGAAGCATTTAAATGTGAACTAAAAATGAATTTATTCATTTAATGTATCATATATGGACATGGTTTTAGTGTCTATAGTTAATAATTACTTACTTTATTGATTCCTTATTTAGTTTGATTATAACTGAATTTTATTTCATAATTATTTTAGTGCTTGCACTATCTTTTATTATCATTTATTGTTTTATCATTTTATTAAATACTATAGTTTTTAGTGTTAATTAGTCTCTAAAGATATTTTTTCTTTTGTATCTCAGTTTTGTTGGGCACTCTAAAGCTATTTGTATTGCATTGGACTTATTTGAATATATGACCTAAGTTTGACCAACTAATACTACAGGTGGTTAACCAACTAAATAAAAAACTAACAAAAAGTATAGACAATGTGAACATCTCTTCCCACACATCAACCACTATTTACAATGTAAGAATGTGTCAACATTAAGCTTACTTCAGACCAGGAATTCCCATTTCAGAGCAATTCAAACCTGACATGTTGAAATGAAAATGAAAATAAGATGTGACAGAATGAACGTTAAACTGAACTTTTCATAGAGCTTTCAATTCTTCTTATTATGTACATTTTTAGTTTACACACAAACCTGTATTTCAGTCAGGACCACTGTCTTCAAAAGAAGACAGTGTTGGGACCTCAGCAAAGAGCAGCAGAAAACCTTCAGCACAAAGCAGAGCAGGGATCAATAAAAACAGGTATTGATTATGTCAGACACTGCATGAAAGGAGGCTCTGGGGTAGAGGGGGTTATGCGTTTGAAGCCTTTAATCGATGAGTTTTAGTACTAATTGATCTGTATCTCTTCACAGAGGGCATGGGGGGGGGGCGGGTGATGTTCTGAGTAACATATAGCTGGCTTTCTTTTGGAATCAGTTAATGTGAATATTGCCAAGGGAGGGTAGTGTCATACCAGCTGCACCCTCTGCTGCCCTTACCACCCATTCCGGGTCCTTTCTGTTCTCTTCTGTGCAGCAGTAGGTCAGAATGCTCTCTATTGCAGACCAATAGAAGTTAGTCAGCCAGTCAGTCAGGTGATGAGTGAGGTGAGTGGGCTTAAAACCTTTGTTGGGACTTGTTGGTCCAGGGGAGGTCAGCCGAGGTGTGCACGCCAAGAAACTTAAAGCTCTCTACTCTCTGCTTCCTCCTTGTGTGTGCAGAGAATAAAGTGCTTGGTACATTTTGAATTTCTGAACTCCACTATTATTTTCTTGGTTACTGTGACAACAGCATTCTGTCAAATATTGATCCTCCTGCCTGTTGGCTATCATCAGTGATATCATCAGCAAGTTAATGCTGTGTTTCATTATTACTTTCAGCTGACATCTCACAAACTGCACAAGACATTTTTGTAACTGTGGGTCCGGCATTTCTCTTCCTCAAACGTCTTCCAGGCGCTTGTGTTCTGAACTTTGATCTGACCTATTTCTTTAAGTTTGAACTGAGAACCATGATTACCAAATACAACACATTTCCTTTTCTCCACTTCAACAGTGACTCTTTCAGTTTTAAATATGATGAAATGCAACTTCCTCTTTGGTGTTGTTTTTATTGCTAGTGTCTCTAAAGATGGCATATTAAATTTAAAAAAAGACATGTACGAGGGCTAGACTGTTGATGGGAGTGGCAGTCAAACTAATGGCTATCTCAAAAAATCAACAGTCTTTTTTGTATAGCTCCAGGCCACTCCAAATCCCTACCATTTTAAAGACCCTAAAACATTTGATAGAAAATCCCAACAACTGGACATTTATCTATGAGCAGAATTTGGCAATAGTGGGACAGAGGAACATTTTTCATCTCTAGTAATTTATGTCTTCCAGTATGGCTATGTTCTGGGATTGCCAGAGCAGAACCGATACCCCAGCACAGAACAGAGCAGGCATTACTGGCAGCAAATACAACATGAAAGGAGGATCTAGGTTGGAGGTGGCTTGCAGAGCAGCTTGCAGATGTACAGCAACTGAGGGAAGGCTGAAGCAGCTTAATTAGCTCAGCCTTAAAAACATTTGCCAACTGGAAGTTTAGAATTGTATCAACTGAACCTTAAGCTGATATGTGCTGCGACTGAAATCAGCTGACCTGCCTGGACTGCAGCTGTCCTTGAATTTGTAGCCTGCTTGAACTAATGGTAGTGCAAATGGCTCTGAGTCTTCTACCTCCGTGAGACTTCTTTGTTTGGAACTTTTAGTTTATACCGCTTGTTCCAGTTTTTCTTGTGCGAGTTGAGAAACGATATTGCTGTATACAGTGCATTTCCTCTTCTCCATTTCTAAAATGAGTGCTCTCATTTTCACACAAGATGAAACAGCAAACTGTTAAATTTAATTCAGTTTTTTTTAGCCCAAGTTCACAATGGGCAAAGAGAAGAGAAAAGAAGGGGAGTACAGAGAAAACAAAGCTACTGTAAATACGTCCCACAATTCAATAGCTTGTTGAACCACCTGTAGCAGCAAAAGCTTTTAACACTCATTTTCTGTATGACTTTATCAGTCTCTTATATTGCTGTGGGGGACTTTTGACCTACTTTTCTTTATAGCGTTACTTCAGTTGAGGTTTGCAGGCATTCATTTATGCACAACTCTCCCAAGGTCCAGCCGAAGTATACTGACTTTGAGCCATTGCAGCACCTCAGTTCTTTCTTTCCTTTTTTGTGTTTGGGCTCATTAGTTGCATGTCCCAGTCTGAGCCGTCGGGCAGGTGGCCTCACATTTGACCTGAGTTCATGGTCAACTCAGTGAATGCAAGGTGCAAATCATCAGCACCCCACCATTCTACTTGACAGTTGGTAAGGAGGTGTTTGAAATAAAATGCTTTGTTTGCTTTTTGCCAAATGTGGCACTGTGCATTAAGGCCAGACAGCCAGACAAAAGACATGTTGTTGCTGGTTTGTTGAGATGCAGCTGTCATGGTCCTTGGATTTTGTGTTAGCGTTATGAATTTTAGATTATTTTGATGATGATGTCAGAGTTTCTTGTTTCTTAGAATTTCTTATTGTTATTTATCAGATAGTGTTTTAAGCTTCATTTCTTGTAATAGCCCCTGTTTGTGTTTAGAGAATTATTAGTGCCCTTTGTGTTTCCTCTGTCTCATCTTCATGTTCTAATTGTTCCGCTGAAGCTCAGACTCCTGTCTGTGATTGCTATTCACTTCCTATTTCATTTGTTGGCCTTTCATGTCTTGAGCCTTGTCTTCAATTTCACTTCTTGTTTCATCCTGTTTTACTAATCCTGAGCCCCATTACACAACCTTTGTTCTTCTTAGACTTACAGTTTGTTTGCTACTGCTTGTATATGTTTGTGTCATAGATTTCTGTTGTCAAGCAACATTAAAGGTTGGCCCTTGGCTATTTCAGTTTGGAGGCCTTGTCATGGCAACCCTTCCAAAAAAGCGATACTTGTTCTGTCTTTACATCTAACATGTTAACTGGGGCCTGTAAAGTACCTCGATTGCTGGGAAGACTCTGGCATTATGTTAACACATATATGGAAATGCCATCTGCTCCAGGATCATTTCATTTCAGTCACTGATGCTGCAATTTCTTCCCTACATATGGGTAACAAGTGCTGCTGCTGGACACCACACCTGTGTCCATGACAGTCACGAGTTATGTAGGCTCCACAATGTCCACATCACTAAAAATAAATAAAAAAGGGTAAGGGGTAAGTACAGGCCTTGATGCGTAGTGCCACAAATGAAAAAGTTACCCCAATCAGTCTGTAAACCTAATTTTGAATTTCTATATTACAAAGGAAAAAAAAACCAAAAAAATCCCCTAAATTCATTCCGGGGCTCCAGGAGCATGCAATCATGTTCATGTGACATCAGTACAGCTGGTGTGTAGGAGGCCCTTGAGGGGAAATGCAGAAAATGATTAATGCCTGGGCGTACTTAACATACTTCCAGGAAGTGACAGCTGCACAACTGTGAAGTTAAAAAAAAAAAAAAAACGGCTCTATCTGTCATGACCTTTCAGGTGCGAGTGAGGAGAGGACCCAAACGCAGGACTCGGAGACAGACTGATGAACTTAAAGGGGCTTTATTTAGACAAACTCACTCAAACGTTCAAAGTCCAAAAGTATATGCAGGCACAAACAACGGAAAACTCACACACAGGTCTGGAACACGCATGAGGCTCGGAAGGATAATATCAACAACATGACACAGAAGAGAGACAGGGCATAAATAGACACAGAGTAATGAGCAAATGAGAAACAGGAGGGAGAGGTACACAGGTGACAACAATCAAGGGCAGGAAGTAAAACTGAACATAATGCATGAGATAGAACTGGTATTAAAATGAAACAGGAACAGCAAACACAGAGAACCAGACACAAGCAAACACTTGACAACAGACAAGAACACAGCAGGGAAACCACTGGGGAACTAAACCTATACTAACAAGGCAGGCAATGTAAAACTAAAAAAGGAGGCAAATACTGGTGACAACTGAGAATATAAAAAGCCCTAAGGAACTAGGAAACTGAAAGAGCAAGAAGAAACTTCAAACGAGATCATAGCAGCATGGATACAAGACATTTGGGAACATTCTGAACTACAGTAAGTCTCCTTGTGCCTGTCATCAGTCCAGAGTGAGCTCTGCTTATGCAAATGCTGATATTTTTACTTCCACCCAGCCAAAATTGCCAAAAGTTCTGCTTTTATAGAGGTGGTCACTCTCACTAATGATCAATGAATCAATCGATCTGATTAACAGCATATGGCTGTTACTTTCCCTCCTAATTCCTGTGGAAGGTTTTTGCTGGACTGTAACAAAGGGATGGCTCAGGGTCATCTGAATCAGTCAGAACTATAAGTTTTAACAAAAAGGAAAGTTTGAAGAATAATCTTAACAGCAGATAGGGTGTCTGTGTCTCAAATCCAAACAATATATATGTACATGTCTGCCTTTGTTCATGTTCACAGTCTCAGTCATTAATCTACAGTTTTGCATGTGGCTCAAGGTGTCTTAGTAAGAGGTTTGTCCATCATCTGCCACTGGACTGATTAAAATTGTTCTTTTAGATAGCTCTTCCCATATGTAGTGTTTCAATAACAATGTAAAGTCTAATATCGGCAGCTGCTGCTTTTCTATAACTCAGCCATTGCTATTCTCTTCTGGGTTAAATAAAGGAAATAAAGCAAATCTATAATTTTACATTGTCCATCAGAATTTTCTGAGATCACATGGTTATTGTAAGGAAAGAGAGCTTCTCCTCATCTTCCCTCTTCTCATTTATAGTATGTCCCTACCGTGCCAACACACAGTCGCCCACTGTATCCCATGCCATACTCTGACCCGGCTGGCACGAGAGTGGCTGGCAGAAGATACGCCAAATTTTGACCCCGCGGGAGTGTGTGTGGGCTCACAAGAAGTTGAGGCGAAGTTGCTGTGTAAAACTCCATGCAGCATTCTGGCGGGGTGTCCCTTCTTCACAGCAGTGTTCACTGAGCTGGGCTGCACCGTGGACTGGGTTTACCAGGAAGGAGCTGAGATTGGTAGGCCTTGCACTCTGGCTTAAACAGAAATAAACAATGAGGTAGGTTTTTGTGGAGAATTTCGATTTCCGGAACTGATCACTAAAAGACACTTTTCAGAATCGGAATCGAATCAGAATCCTTTATTAATTGCTGGGGGGCACTGTTTGGGGTCCAGATGCTCCATTAGTTATAAATAAATATATATGGATATGAAAGTGAAGGAAATTAAACTGTATAACTTATATGTAAAAAGTGCAACAGCCCATTGACATTCAAAGTTAAGACAGTAAAAATATAAAAGATAGACAATGAAATCAAAATAAATTAGCCTTAATGTAAAAGGTGCCAATACTATATACACGATATGGCCATAAGAAAAACAATCTAAGTTTTAAAGGGAGGAGCTGTCAAGTTTGATGACCACAGGTACTGTAGGAGGGATTTCCTGTAAAAACTACAAAAACAAAACAAAAAAAAGACAAATGTACACCAGAAGGATTTGAATTCTAATGTTTCTCTCCATTCAAGACCAAAAAAGATTTGAGAACACATAAAGATAAGCTACTGTTACTTATTGTGAAAAGGCGTTTTTAAAGATCTCAGGGGAAACCCCCGATGATGAAATAGTTCCATGAAACCTTAAGTTTCTGTCAGAAATTGAGATGGATGTCGGTGTGGGACTTAAAAGACATGGCTATTTACCACCAATACACACCCAGTTCTAGTATTTGGGTGTAAAACACAATTTCCAGAAAAGTTGTGATATTTTCAAAAATGGATTAAATGGAAAAACCATGTGAAACTCTATTTAAGTGGCAAAAGTACAAAGAAAAGACCTTCTGTACTTTTATTGACCAACTTCATTTACTTATAAAATAAGACTGAAAAGTGCACAGAATATTTAAGTAGGTATTTAAGTTTTGGAAGACTACACATCAAACAGGTTAAATGGGAGTCCTGCTGCTTCAAATCCATCCACAGCTAAGGGTAATGCACACAAACTGAAGAAAAACAAGAACAGGACAGAAAAAAAGAAAAACCAGACACCCTAGAACATAACAAAATACTGTCCCACACACACAAAAACCACAAACCCTAACAAGCCTGAGCTTTTGGCTCATATTATTATAATAACTTTGGCTATGTTTAATATGATTCTCCACATTAACAGAGTATACAGTATACGACAGAAAGTGAGCTAAACACCAACCAGAGATGATGTTGGGTACTGAAGTGGACAAATCTGCATTTTAACCATCTAACACTTTTAAAAAGTGATGTCAGGGCTGTCATGAAACATCTATAGACTATATTAGATATGTAGCCACAATAACATCATCTAAAGGTTTGTGAAATCCTGTTCTGTGGCCTCAAGTGTGACCTTTTGATGACATAAATCTGTATGCCTTGTTTATTCTTCATTTTTACTCTCAGTGATAGCCCAGTTTACCAAAACAGCACCATATTGTTTTCAATAAGACATGAATGCAGCAACTGAGGCCATAAACTCATCAGTAAAGTGTTTATTGAGTTGATAAATCAAGTAGAACACAGGATTATTTTCCCATAGATCTATATTCCAAAATCTTTTTGAATTAAGTGGAAGACGCACGGCTGCTTAGAAAACTATGTCGTAACTTTCATGTAACATCCACAGGTCCAGATGCTGTCACCCTGACCGCTGTGGTGAGGGGCCCAGCAAAGTCCCTCCTCCTCGGGGAACGGCCAGCTCTTAACTGCCTGGCCCGGGCCTCAGGCATTGCAACTCGCTGTTCCCAGCTCCAGGTGATTGCAAAGGCACAAGGCTGGCATGGGGAGGTGGCTGGCACTCGTAAGACCACCCCAGGCTTTCGTCTGGTGGAGAAGTACGCCATGCTGGTTGGTGGTGTGTCCATGCACAGACAGGACTTGAGTGGGATGGTGATGCTGAAGGACAACCATGTTTGGGCATCAGGAAGTATCACGGAGGTGGGCAGCTGCACCAAACATTCAGAAAAATTAATCAGTGTCTGTTCTTATAGTTTTGAAAAAAGGACTAACAGGCAGGGGTGTGTCCAGAGGAGAGGCAATTTTTGTGCTCTTGCGCAGCACTGATTTTCATGTATGTCTATACAGGGCTGCACATGAGCCTAAAAATCATATCCAGTGTTTACTTCAGTGCATATGTTCCTTTTTAAATAGTCTGATTTCCTATCCTATCCTGCACTCCATTAGTAAAATCCTGAAAACGCCCCGATGGACAACTCCTGTTCTCTTTTCCCACATTGTTTTGTCCATCTCCACTGTAACTATGGGAAGAAGGCACAAAACTGCTCCAAGAATAATCTTTAAAATGCAAAAAAACATCATGAATGATTCCAAGAACTGTTGAGTAATTGAAGTGTAATAAAGAGATATCTAAGGAGGCAAAGAAAGTCCATAATAATTGTTATGCTGCCGCAGCAGAGGCATTGTGTTTTCAGGTTGTCCATCTGTCTGTCCACTACAAATCTTGTTACCACTGCAGGAGCTGACATTTTTTCTGGATCTTTACCAAACTTTGTGTGATTAATACCTATGACGGGTAAAGCATCTGATAACATTTATGAGATTTGGGGTCAAAGGTCAAGGTCACACGGTCAGCTCTAAGGCAGAGGCATACTGGCCGAGTTTAGGTATTTAATTTAATTTAATTTAATTTAATTTAATTTAATTCTACTCATATAATGCAAACTCAAAACAGTTACTTAAGATGATTTATATTGCAAGATAAAAGACCCTACATTTAAAAAGGAAGACTTAATTTTGAACTATAAATAAATAACCACTGTATTTACAGCTCTGAAGAGTCCCTGGAGTGTAGAGGTTTACCCATTTGCCTTGCAAGTGAAAGGTCCCTGGTTCAGTTCCAGGTGGGGACACAATTAGATTAGATGGGATTCAACTTTATTGTCATTGTGCAAACTACAAGTACTAAACCACTGAAATGCATTTAACAGACCACAAGTTCAAAAGAACATTAACATTACAAAAAGTGAGGTAAATAGAAATAAAATGCTAAGGCATGGGTAATGTTATAACTTACAGTATATGAATTTTGTTTTCTGTGCAATATATACTACAGGATGCATAATATTTACAGTTTGTGAGTATGATATGCTAACACATCTGGCAAAAAACTTTGTAATATGTCAAGACAATGCTGAGTGTCAGTTAAAGGTAAAAAACTTTCTTTCCTGTTGTTTGAAAAGTTGTCTATAAAAGATTCCCATTTATTTTAAACTTGGTTGGAAAGTGAAAATATTTCCTTCCTCTTAATTACCTCAGATGACATGGGGTTGTGAAAGCAGAACCTTCATGTTGTGAGGTGAGAGTGAAAACTGCTGAACCAAAATATTAATAAAAAAACAAGCCTCTATATCCAAACTCTAAAAGAGAAATCAAGGCAGGAATCTAACAAAAAGGCCCAAGGAATGCAAGTAATGAGAGGAAAACTAATGGAGAACAAACAGATAATCTGAAAGCAAAGGAAGAGACAGGGCCAGGGGCTTATCCAGAAGGGGGCATGAACGGGCACCAGCCCTTACTGAAATATGATTGGCACGCTGACCAGCGCCATTGAACAAGGGTACTACTGATACTACAGTGACCAACACCATTGGATGAGAGCATTGACAGGACCAGCAGGAATGTAACTTCATACATTTACTCAAGTACTTTGCTACAGTACAGGTTTAATGTAATTTTATTTTATTTAAGTATTTTTACATTATGCTACTTTCTGATTCAACCCTAGTATACAGCTGAAACCAGAAGTTTACATATACTGTGTAAAAAGACACAAACATTTTTTCTCACTGTCTGAAATGAAATCAGATGAAACTTCTCCTGTTTTGGGTCAGTTGAGATTGCCAAAATCATTTCTATTTTCTAAATGCTGCAATAATGAGAGAGAATATTTTATATAGATTTTTGTTAATTTCTTTGAAGTCAGAAGTTTACTTACGCAAAGATTACTATGTCTTCAAACAATGTGGGAAAGCCCAGATGATGATGACATGGCTTTGGAAGCTTCTGATAGATTAATTGACAACATTTGAGTTAATTGGAGGCACATCTGTTCAAACAATTGTCCACAAGTATAAACAACATGGGAATGTCCAGCCATCATACCGCTCAGGAGGTAGATGGGTTCTGTGTCCCAGAGATGAACGTATTTTGGTCCAAAACGTGATAATCAACCCCAGAACCAAAGCTAAAGACCTTCTGAAGATGATGGTTGAAGCTGGTAAGAGTGTGTCATTATCCACAGTCAAACAAGTCCTGTGCTGACATGGGCTAAAAGGCCACTCAGCCAGGAAGAAGCCATTACTCCAAAAGCGACATAAAAAAGCCAGATTACGCTTTGCAAACTGACAAAGAGCCTAATTTGGACCAGAATTCCAGCAAACTATTGTGAGAAGCTTGTGGAAGGATACCCAAAAGCTTGAGCCATGTCATACAGTTTAAAGGCAATGCTACCAAATACTAAGTTTACTATGTAAACTTCTAGACTTTGAAGTAAGTAATAAAAATCTCTCTAAAATATGCTCTCTCATTATTTGCAGCATTTAGCAAATAGAATTAATTCTGGCAAACCTAACTGACCTAAACCAGGAGAAGTTTAGTCTGACTGAATTTCAGATAGTGAGAGAAAATGTTTTGTGTCTTTTTACACAGTTTATGTAAACTTCTGGTTTCAACTGTATGCAAATATTATACTTTGTACTCTGTACCATTTATTTTAAAGCTTTAGCTACTTATTATTTTGCAGTTAAATTGCATTATCATAGCTCAAGCTTACCTGCAATATACAAGTAATTAAACTCAGCAGCTGCAATGATTCAATATTATAGTTTATAATATTCTAAAAGGGCCATTTTACATAATGAGTACTTTTTCTTTAGGTACTTAAACATAATTTAATTTTACAACTTGAGCACTTTTAAGCTACTTCGGCGGGATTACAACTTTTACTTACGAAAAAAGATATAAATACTTTTTTCCCATTTTGCAAAACAAATTTTCAACACAACTCGACAACAGCTCCACTGTTGGAAGCACAACTATATGGGGCATAAAAATAACAGGAAATGAGAACCAGAACTAAGAACACAGACAAGAAACAACTTGACAGGAGGACATAAACACAAGAGGATGACACTAAACTGGCTAGACACAGGGAAACATGAGGAGGAAAATAAAACCAAACTTCAAGGAATCAAACTCAGTAAAAGGTGAACTAAAACTCAAATGCAATATAAAGAAATACACAGCAGGAAATATAACAAACTAAAACTCTAATCTGAACTAGAAACCAAGAGAAGAGAAAACAGTAAGCACACAAAGCAAAACAAAATCCCCACACAGAACCCATGGACCATGACAACCACCCCATTTTAAAAGCCCTGGAGGAACCCCTGGACAGGACTAAGACAGATGGGACAGACAAGGACTAAGGAGGGAAATTGGGCATAGGTGGAAAGAAGCAAGGAAACAGGAAGGAAGAAAGAAAAAGAGAGGAAGTCAGGCCACAGGAGATACAAGGAAAAATGATTACTGCAATGAAACTGAAAGTGGAAACAATGAAATTCATACATGAAATAGAGGGAGACAAAGAAAAAGCAGGGATGTAAGGAGAGTATGAGCACAAGAGAGAATAACAATAAAATCTAAATCATGGACCAAAATAGAAAAAAAAATGCAACGTAGACAAAAAAGCATCTTCGGCTGCTTGCTTGTATTCCCCCCAATGGGTAGCCACAGCAGCTTAATCTGCACTCATGATTTGGCAGAGGTTTTACACCAGCTTCCCTTCCTGAAACAGCCTTCCATGGTGAGAGGGGCTTGTGTCCCCACCTGGATTTAAACCAGGGAACCTTTCATTTGTAAGACAAATGTGTAAATCCCTACTCTATTGTATGTTTGTATGAAATACATTTGCATTTGCTGCTGAGATCCATCAAATATTTCAGACGTCTACACAATAAGATATCCAGTTGCTATTATGAACTTAATACCTAAACTTTATACGACTGGGACCATAAGTCTTGAGACAATGACACAAATATCAGATTTGAAATATAACAGTCAAGGTGTGATCAAAGTGCAGACTTTCAGCTTTAACTTAAAGGGGCTCACAAAGAATTTGCTTACTTTTTAGGAACTGAAGGTGTTTTTATACATCTGTCCCCCATCTGTCACTAAAGGCCTGGCAAAGAATCTCAAGGGAGGAAACACAGCATTTGGTGATGTTCATAGGTTCTAGACTTAAGGCAGTGGTTGACTACAAAGGATTTTTATCCAAGTATTAAAAAGAATTATATTTAAAATAATATTAATGTGTCAGATTACTTTTGAGCCTCTGAAAATAGGGAACTATGAATAAAAACGTTTGTAATTTCTAAACAGTTCATGCAATTTTTTTGTCAAACCCTTGAATTAAAGCGGAAATTTTTTTTAATCACATTTTCATTGTTTGATTTAAAATCCGCTGTAGTGATGTATAGAAAATTACAGAAAAAAGCATGTTGTGTCCCAAAACGTATGGACTTAATTGTAGCTCTGAAATATTCAACTTTTAACCATATCTATACACATTTATATGATTCTGGCTTTTTATGGAAATTCATCTTTAAACTTTAACTTCAGACCTTCTTTAATTTTTTTGTTATATTAATTCTTAATATATTAAAACAATAACTATATTAAAAAATATATTAATATTTTAAACACTGGAATTATTGACAGGTCATGAGGTCTCAGGAAGTAATCTTCCTCTGCACTTCCCTCTGTTCAGACAGCTGTCATCATGTCAGGTGTGCTTACAAAAAACATACAAAATAAGCAAAAACAAACAAAAAAAAATCTTTTTGTTCTTAATAGGCTGTGAAAGTCGCCCGCTCAGTGTGTGGCTTCAGCAGCAAGATTGAGGTGGAGTGTCGTTCTGCAGTGGAGGGCAGAGAGGCAGCCAGAGCGGGAGCAGACATTGTTATGCTGGACAACTTTAAACCTCAGGTAGGGAATATTAAAGAAACACATACCCATGTCATTTCTTGTTTTTATCACTTGGTTACACCTCTCCTCTGTCACCTGTAGGAGCTCCATGTCGTGGCCTGTGCGCTGAAGGAGGAGTTCCCTGCTCTTCTGATAGAGGCCAGTGGAGGAGTCACCCCAGAAAACCTAACCTTGTATTTCTCCTCCCATGTGGACATCATTTCTCTGGGCTGCATTACGCAGGGCTGTCCAGTGGTGGACTTTTCCCTCAAGGTGCAGAAACCTGGTGTTCCCTCAAGCCTCTGTACCACAAAGAGGATGCATAATCAACCACAAGCTGACTGATGATGTAAAAAAAAAAATCTGGTTTAATTTGAAAGAAAAAAAATTGTTAAAATTTTTGATCATTCGTACATCCTGTTTACTCATTTCTTCTAGCTTGATAAGGATCAACGACGCAGTTAGCACTCTGCAGGGTGACTGAATAAAGATGTTAATTTCAGTCACTTATGCTATCAACTCACATCAATTTAGCTAGAGGGAAATTTGGGTTTTCATGACATTCAGACATGAAAAACTGATTATGTTACATCAACTTCATTTTCCGCCTTCTGATTAATTATCATAAATGTCACTGTCACTTGCCCAAAAATTTCTCAGGGAACCAAAGAGTAACAAAACTTTGCTAATGTCCAGACATTGTATCCTTAGTAGTGTACGTGAGCTGAACATTTTAACTCTGTATTACTGGATTTTTTTAAATGCTGGGATGAAAGAAACAAGCTGCAACTTGAAATTATAGACTATAGATGGATGAAGCTTTAAGGTCAAGAATGTGTGCATGTGTGTGTCTTGTGGGGGTGGGGGTGGGGATGGGGGAGGCAAGAACTAGTCAGAAGGAGAACATGGAGGAAAAAATTACAAATTATTTGGAAACTGGTCAAAACTTTGGTGAGTTATACAGTAGGTCCAGATGAAGGCATAAACGTGTCCCACAATCGGCAGGTGGCATCAGAAGGACATCTGGTATAAAATCTCTTCCAATCTCTTCACTGCGATGAACTTAGGGAAATACAAAGGAGCTGATGAAGATAGTTTCTTTTCTTTGGATTTATCAATCATGACAGAGCTGTAGTAGTACAGTGACTGCATGAAGAAACCCACAAGATAATAAACCTAACAAAATGCGGTCAGGTTAACCCTTTGCTGTATTTTATCTTATTGAGTGGTCAAGAAAAAAAAGTCTCTCACATCCTTTGGCTTAAGTTTTATACCTTACTCAAGTGGCCTCCACAGGCACTGGGTCTCATTCAAACAAAGCACCAATGGGATGTGGTGGAGCAGGAGATTTGCATCATGGCTCATCTCTGAGAAATGTATCCAGAAGCTTGTTAAATCTATGTCACAAAAAATTAGAGGCAGCTCTGAAGGGAAAAAGGGGTCTAACTTAGTATTAATAAGTTGTACTTAAATAACATGACCGGTGAGTGTACGCTACCAGCCAAAAAGTTTGGACACACCTTCTCATTTAATGGATTTTCTTTATTTTCATGACTATTTACATTGTAGATTCTCACTGAAACCATCAAAACTATGAATGAACACATATGGAATTATGTAGTGAAGAAAAAAGTGTGAAATAACTGAAAACATGGTTTATATTTGAGATTCTTCAAAATAGCCACTCTTTGCTTTGATTACTACTTTGCACACTCTTGGCATTCTCTTGATTAGCTTCATGAGGTAGTCACCTGAAATGGTTTTCCAACAGTCTTGGAGTTCCCAGAGATGCTGAGCACTTGTTGGCCCTTTTGCCTTTACTCTGCAGTCCATCTCATCCCAAACCATCTTGACTGGGTTTAGGTCAGGCGACTGTGGAGGCCAGGTCATCTGGTGCAGCAGTCCAGCACTCTGCTTCTTGGTCAAATAGCCCTTACACAGCCTGGAGGTGTGTTTGAGATCACTGTCCTGTTGAAAACAAAATGATGTTCCAACTAAATGCAAACCGGATGGGATGACATGTTGATGCAGGATGCTGTGGTAGCCATGCTGGGTCAGAGTGCCTTCAGTTTTGAATAAATCCCCAAC
>VUQH01068429.1:0-16618 GCA_015106775.1 Etroplus canarensis
TTGCACAGTTTTGGTTTTTGCACTATGTTCATCTGGTTTAGATGAAAAAGGGGTTTGTTCTTTGCATTGTTTGCTGTTCTCTGCATTGTTTGCAACTATTGCACTATGTTGCACACGTTGCACTTTATTTATTTTTAATTTTAAATTTTAAACTGTGAAGAAAAAAAAAAAAAACTCCCGTCATATGTCTATATGTTTATATGTTGCACCAGGTCCTGGAGAAACGCCATCTCATTTCACTATGTTCTGCGTCTGCTATATGTGGTTGAAATGACAATAAAAGCTCTTGAATCTTCCTCTTCTCCTCCTGTCTGGCAGCTCTATCTTCAACATCCTTTATCCAATATATATAACCCTCCTCTGAACATGTCCAAATCATCTCAGCCTTGCCTCTCTGACTTTATCTCAAAACATCTTAACTTGTGCAGCCCCAGATGTATTCATTTCTAATCCTGTCTATCCTGGTCACTCCCAGTTAAAATCTCAACATCTTCAATTCTGCCACCTCCAGCTCTGCCTCCTGTCTTTTTGTCAGTGCCATCATTTCCAAACCTTGCATCATAGCAGGTCTCACTGTCTTGTAAACCTCCCCTTTCACTCTTGCTGCTATCCTTCTGTCACAAAGCACCCCTGACACTCATCTCCACCCACTCTACCCTGCCTGAACTCTCTTCACCTCTCTTGTGCACTGTCTGTTGCTCTGGATGGTTGAGCCCAGGTATTTTATCTCATCCACCTTCACTGTTCCACCTGCCTCCCTCTCATTCACACACATGTACTCTGTCTTGTTTCTACTGACTTTCATTCCTCTTCTCTCCAGTCCATACCTCCACCTCTACAGGCTCTCTTCCACCTTCTCCCTACTCTCACTACAGATCACAGTGTCATCTGCAAACATCATAGTCCACGGAAATTCCTGCCTGACCTCATCTGTCAAACTGTCCATCACAACTGCAAACAAGAAGGGGCTCAGACTCGATCCCTGATGTAATCCCACCCCCCATCTTGAACCTATCCGTCACTCCTACCACACACACATCAATAATTTCTCACTGTCCTCATACATGTCCTGCACCACTTTCACATACGTCTCTCCCACTCCTGACTTCCTTATACAATTCCATAGTTCCTCTCTTGGCACCCAATCACATGCTTTCTCAAGATCCACAAAGACACAGTGCAGTTCCTTCTGATCTTCCCTATACTTCTCCATCACCACTACTAATGCAAACATTGCATCTATAGTAATCTTTTGAATTTGGTTACTAAACTATATGTATGGGATGGTTTTGGCACTGCATTTGGTTAATAAACTACTGTATATGTATGGGATTTCTTTAAATGCAAAACACTATTTTTTAAATGCAAGAAGCTGTCTGTTTAAGTATCACTGACTTGTGGCTATAATTACTACAATTTATTAGTTTCACTTCTTTAAAAAAAAAAAAAAAAGAGTGATTTATTAATATCTGGTGTGATCAAGAGTTCAACTAAATTTTTTGGGCAATTTCAGGCATGTGCAGACAGCTACCAGTGCAGCTGATATTTTCAGATTACTACCTGGAAGATCCATGTCTCTATAGCTAGCTTTGATAACAGTGATAGGACTGCCAGGATCTCTGTCCCTGATGTCTGCACCAAACTTGCACAGGGTGGATCCCACAGGAAGGTGAGCCCATATAGCTCATTTGAGCTGACCCCGGCTGGGCTCTGTGGGCTAAGGTCCAGCTACCAGGCAAAATCGGAGCGGAAAATTGACAGATGAAATTGTTCCAAATTTGCAGGATTGCAGATGTTGTATAGGTTTGCTGTGTGAAGAGAGATCTGAGAACCCCAACCCCTGGTCTGCAAAGAAAAAATTTTGTGGTTAAAATTTTAGTTATTTTTCTTTCATCAGTCTTCCGCATCATATTTTGAAAAACCACTGTCTCTGTCCTCGCCTCATTACCGCACTTGACGCACCAGCAACATAAGCTAACTCTTGAAATAAAATGGGCCAGAAACAAAATTCACAAGAAAAAATGTAAACATGAAGGACAAAAACAGTTACTGAGGGCCACCACTTCAATAAACGTACGCTGAAAGCATCATGTCACTGTCTCCCATCATCCCCAGATGGGACAGTCTAGTTGCAGGGAAACAAGCCCAGGGCTCCCACTGACTCTGCATCATGGTGAGTTCATATTATAGTGTAGAATTAGTGCAATAGCTCAATATAAAATGTAATATTTGCATTCAGATTACATACTATGAAATGACAAAGGTTTTTGTTATTTGGAACCCTCGCGCCTCTACCCAGTCCATGGAAAAATTTTCATGCATGAAACTGGTCCCTGGTACAAAAAAGGTTGGGGACTGCTGGTACATAAGATGAAGATGAAGCTTCTGAATCTTAAAGTGAAGTCTATGCCAGTGCCTTAAACCCACATTCTTCTAATGACCAGTAGGGGGCGACCACAATGTTTGCAACAAGACTTAAGGCTGTATAGAAGTTTATTGAAAAACAGTCTTCAGCTCCCTTGCTCTGTGACCTCAGTAAACACTTTCCTTATGATTATATGGTTTTAATTTCTAGTTTATGATCATGTTGAATAAAACCATAAGTCCATTTTATAAATTATGGTCAGTATATGGTCATCTGGAGCCACTGCAACAAGACTGAGACAAAATGTCTGTAAGCCTGCCTTCGTTTTATGGCATGACATCTCAAGAATTCTCTTCTGCAGGTGTGTGCTCTTTCTTCCCATGCTTCTTTCTAACACACATACAAAAATACCAGAGGCAGTCCTGTCAGCCAGTGCAGTGGCCCCATCACTGCAAGAAGAGTGATGTGATAAATTATAGGGTTAAAGAGCTGCCATAGGATGACTGACACGAGGCCATCATAGCCTTGTCTCATTCCCCCACCCTACAATACACACAAACCTTCAGTGAACATCACACACATACCGCCATTCCCTTCTCACCTACCTGGCTCTGTGTAAATTTGTCTGCCACTTTTCCCCCCTCCTCTTTTCCTCATGTACCTTCACTTATCATCCCTCTGCCTACTTGTCCCTTGCCTTTTATCTTTTTTTCCTCCCACTTTCTAGTCTACCATCTTTTTCTGAGGTACCTCCTATTAGAAATGCATTAAGCTTTCTGACCCTGTCTGCAAACATTCACTCTCTCTGGCAGTTTCTCCTCACCTCACTCTTTGTCTCTCTCGCTCAAAAGGACACTGTTTTCTGACTCTTTTCCCGCAAGTTTTATCTCTCACAGACGCTCTCAGCTACTGCCTGGTCTTGTTTTGGCTCTCGGAGAGAAGCTTGGCAAACACGACGAACATACAAAGACAGAGCAGAAGGTACATACCCAGAGAGAACGATGCGTAGGGTTAACAGTGTGTAATTGCCAGCAAATGAGTGCATAAAGTATTTTAAAATCTGAGGCTGGAGTTTCTGTCAAATCTCAGTCAGTGACGGCATCAACACATGCACTCATGTATTCACAGAATGCACTCAGGCACTCAGATCAGTCCTACATTGCGTACACTCCAATCTCTCAAATTTCTGATATGTGAACTCGTACGGCACACCTGAACATACGTAAGGGAAGGGATATACAGTATTGTCGGTGCATACTCTCCTATCTTTTGATTCCTTAGGAAATGTACACATGCACATATTTACATACATATGAAAGCACGCACAAAGACTCACATGAGCCCTTATCTTCAGTATATCCTTGAGGGAAAAGTCCAGGAGTTCCTAGTGTTGGATCAGAGCAAAGAAAGTTTTGCAAAACTTGAAACCATCATGTGTTTAAAGGAAAGCATTATTAGAAGATGCAAAAATGACTACAATACAAGGAATCCAAGTACTGAAAGGACTCATGTACATTATAATACAGCATATACGTTTATACAGAAGAGCTATAACCACTGGGATAAGGTGATGGAGACCAAACTTAATTAATCTTCTAACCAATGAATAAATTCATGGTGGTTAAATCCATCTTTCATAACTTTTGTGGTGGTGTAATAAACAGAGCCTCTAGGTGTTACTTATGGGGCCTCACAGTTGTAGTCATATTCTTGTCAAGTTGTCTCTGTCCCACCTGTCTGTCTTTCAGTCACTCAATTTCTGTGGTTTTATGGGGACCTGAGGCATTGCAAAACTCAAACCACTTTTTGGAGACAGAGGGGACGGAGTAAAGGTTGCAAAGCCTTGCGGCGGTGTGTATACTTCACCATGCACACACATCTACAAGCAAGGACGGTGTATCTTCTCAACTGTCTCATTACAAGAAAGAGTGTGGTCAAAGTGGCGCCAGGCAGCAGGCCAAAAACCTTTTATTCACACACACATCCTGAGCCCCGCAGGAGTCAATTCAGCTGTCGGCAGAGGAAGAATAGACGTGATGGGCAGCTAGAACAAAGCGAGGTAAAGGTAATACTATTCAAAAAAAAGGTGACAAGTACAGTAGCTCTGCATGAATGTGCATATGTGTGTGTTTTGCAGGACATGATGATTAGTGGGAAAATGAATCACAACATCACTGCTGGACTCTCATTGTCAAGTTTGTGTCTTAGAACATATGTGTAGTGAAAAAAAAAGGTTTGGAGGGTGTGGGGAGGTGAGGAGTTGAAAAGTTCAGGAGTCCAGAGTGAAAACAGAGCAGAGAGAAACTTTTCACACCAATAAGGAAGAAACGCAAACAAAGAATATTTTTAAGTCGCATATACTCAGTAGGTGGTGGGAAATGTATAGGAGGGCAACCAGATGGAACCAGAGCCTGGAATGACCAACAACATGACTGATCCTTCCTGGCTGGGCTGTTATGAATGCATGATTGGCTTTTTGGGTGGAAGGACATGACATGCGTCACAGAACTGCCATATTTGGCATTGAAGAGTCTTCCCTTCCTTAAAGGGTTTGAACCTCTCTGTGTCAACACACAAGAAAAGTCACAAAAAATATTACTTTCCAGAAGAATAACTGGCTGCTGAAAAAATGTTTTAGGGTATAACAAGTGTGAGCGATTTCATGATCTTCACTTCTATTAGAACCAACATAAATGATGCCAGAAGGGAAAAAAAAAAAAACTCTTTTCATCTGACAAGTGAATTTGGAGACTAAATGTGTGAATTATTAAAATCTTACCATATATGCTAATTAATCAATTCATCAGATAAACATGACATGAAAGACAGTATCTCCCAGTTTAGGGTCAACACCTGATGTGTGGGGGATCTAGATGAACTGGAGAAACAAACTGATATACTTAAGTGGTTTGACTTTCCCTTATGATTACTGTACAGTACACTTAGTGAAATAAAAGATGGGAAAAAATATGGACTTGGATGTTGTTACTACTTGGTAGGTCTAAATTTGCCTGAATATTGTTGTACAATCAGTGGTTCATGAGATAAAGTACACAGTTGTAATCCAAGTCAAATTCTGGGTTAGATCTGGATGAGATCCAGGTCAATTAAAAAAAAAGCTGCTGTGCCGAAGAGGTCTAATTTTACCTTACGATTACTGTACATTACTCAACAAATTAAAAACTGGAAAAGCAGTATGAACTCAGGGGCAAAATTTGTAATTTACTTCTGGATCAGATCCAGATTTATTTTATTGCTATGTCTTTATGTGGATTTGTTCACTATTTAGTAGACATGAAAGCAGCCACTCAAGTGATATTTGTCTCATACACATAAAATTTCACTTTAACATATTTTTCACTGTAAGATCCGGAAGTACCATAATAACCAGACGTTTGTCTGGGAGATTTAAGATCAAAGTTTCTGTTTGTGAAAGTCCTATTAATTTGCCGACTAAGGCATTTTTACACAAAAATATTACCTTCACTTTTGCATAAGTGACCACAATAAAGTAGTTCTTTCACAAAGAAGGCATTTCTAATTTTAGAGCTGATGAGAGCATGTAGCATTTTTTTAAACTCTTAAAACTCTTCTCATAGGTACATCTCTTTTTATAGATGTTTTAATATCGTTGCGTTTGCTTTATATTTGAGCCTCTCTTCTTTTTTTTGCTCTGTGAGGGAAATACTGTTTCAGAGCAGTATCAAATAATTTAAATTGAGGTGCCGAGAATGTATTTTTTTTCCTCATAATCTCTCTGTGTTCCTGTGCTTGTGCGTGCCTGTAAAAAAAAAACAGGACAGAAAATACGGGAACAGGGAGAGAAACAGAAAGATGTGTGGAGGCTCCTCTAAGCAGATGTGTAAACGTCATTAGAGAAGGTAATGGAGGGAGGAAGGTGGGAAGTGGGGAGAAAACCTACTCCAGCAAAGGTATTTACCCAGCGCCTGAAGCAGAAACACAAACAAGCACGAGTAATGACTAAGTCAGAGTGGCAATGAGAGATGGAGAAAAAGAGATGTTTGGTGGAAAATGACTGGTGGAAATAACAGCAAGAGAGAGGCAGGACCTCTAGCTTGATAAAGCCAATAAAATGTTTTAACGATCAAACACTTCTACATTCACAACATTCAGACAGGATTCAACTAAATCTGTGGTGGCTGTCTTTCACTCCAATTGAGGTAATAGCCCTAATCCAGGCAAGTGTTTCACTAAAAGCTGAGTGCATCTGCCCTAAAGCAATACCTAAGGCCAGGAAAGGCAATACTTCCAAACCAGCGGCACAATTGCTGCCCGACTTCAAAAGGATTCTCTGGGACTAGGAGCCTCTCTGGTGTCTGTCCCCTGTCATAGTGAAGGTGACATGTGTCACACTGACCGTGGTTTTGTTTATGTTGTTGGATTTTCTTCTTTTAAAGCTGTCTGGTGCCCCGTTGCTTGCCCATCACCTCCTGACCACAAACTCAGTATAAGCAAGTAAACACACACACAGTCAAAAATATACATTTGTGCACAGACACATGCATAAAACACAAAAACATATGGCCTTAAACATCCAAAAATATCCATGTATAAATGCTTACTCACTGCATGTAGTCCACAGAAATTACTGTCATTTCTGAAATGGATTTTTATCTTTTTACACTGTCCTATCTCATTTAGTTAGGGCATCAAATTAATAAGATGGCTGTCAAGTAGGGATGTACTAGAAATGTAGTAGTCACACCAACATCAATAAAATTACATGATTCTCATGTTCAAATTCAATGTACCTTCAGCTGCTCCCTTGTAAGTTCCTCAAGGGGTCACTACAACAGATTGGTAATTTGGCAGAAAGGAAAAAAAATATTATTCCACGTACTTAAACATAAACTCCTTCATTAAAAACATCTGACCATTACAAAAATGACTTTTCTGTAAAGACAAGCATCAGCAGTACAGATAGAATACAGTATTATGATTTATATGCGTGTAGTGAAACAGTTTGTGTTTGATGCTGCACTGATTCCTATGAATGGTATAATTTTTCCTGAGTTTTTTTAAATTTCTATTTACAAGTTCAAGGTTTTTGAAAAAACAGGAACATATTGTTGCTACGACGCGGTATACCATTAGTTACATCATGCTAGTTTAAGCATGTATACAACAGTTGCTACTGCAAATATTTTAGCCTGCGGACCATAGCTGATTTCACGGCAATGCGAGCTGTTGCAAACTAAATGGTAACGTGTGTTTCAGGATTAGATGGGAAGGACAATACTTTGAACGCTGTTAATATGAACTGAAATCTTGGATTCTTCAAACAGAGCTGGAGTCTCTTTTAGGTGCTTCCCTAAAAGGGAATTTCCTTCACTGATCTGAAAAGCATGATACCATTGTCACTGTTCCTTGGTTATCCCCCTCCACAGCAAAGTACTTCAACACATGACTGCTCTTCTCGCTAACAAGCTGGGCAGTGCTATCCCGGCAGTTGTACTAGTCATCTTTCCACATGTAGTTTTTGCTGTGCCAACTAGTAGTTTTGCAGTAGTCTGCAGCATCCTTCTTCTTCAACATGTAAAGCTAGACTAGAACACTCATAGGCGTATGCTGCCCCCATCAGTTCTGGAAGAATTGCAACTTTGGCATTTACACTGCATCCAGCATTTCCTGTACTGGAAAATTAAAGGTATCATCGCATTTTCAGAATTTTGATAGCATAAGTATCAACTCTGGTTACATTCGTAGAGCCAAGTGTTGTATTATGCATTACTCATTACTTCTTTTTAAAAAAAAGCAGTCAATTACTGTACGTCTACTCTATGTAGAAAGTATTTCGCTGCCCTGCTCATAATGTTACTTTTGCGTTACTCCATAATATGGTCTAAGATGCATTATCAGTTAACAACATAAACTGCACAATAAAACTGACACGACTTTTTTAGTGTTTAAGTATTAATATAAAGCCGACAGCAAAGCTGAAAACTAAAGCTACAGCAATTCTACTGAAAAAACTGAAAAAAGGGAAGAAACAGAGACTGCTAAAAACCTGGCAGTTCAGCACAGCTTTTGTTACCTGCTGAAAATCAAACTTTGGCTGACTGGATTGGGTCAGCCTACACTCAGCTTCAACGCAAGTCTGAGTCCAAGGGCCACTGCTGCTAATTTTGTGTTACCCTCATAAATTGTGCATAAAAGAGGTAAGCATGTTGTTCTTGCAGATGTTTGACTTAACCACCAAGTTCTTGTCATTTCATTCAATAAAAATGAAAGTAATGTTCATACACTATATTGGTAACACAAATTACACCTACAGGATCTTTATGACATCCCATTCCAAATCCATTTGCATTGATATGGAGCCGTTCCCCCACTGCAGCTATAAAAGCTTCAACTCTTCTGTGAAGGTTTTCTGCAAGATTTTGGAGTTTGTCTGTGGGAATTTTTTCCCCATTTGTTCAAAAGAGCATTTGTGAGGTCAGACACTGAAGTTGGATGAGAGGGCCTGGCTTGCTATCTTCATTCTAGTTTATGCCAAAGGTGTTGGATGGGGTTGAGGTCAGGGCTCTGTCCAGGTCAATCAAGTTACTCTACTTCTACACATCCAACTATGCCATTACAGACATTGCTTTGTGGATGTGGCACAGTCATGCTGGAACAGAAAAGGGCCTTCCCCCAACTGTTCCCAAAAAGTTAGAACCACAGAATTGTCCAAAATGTCTTGGTAAGCCAGAGGTTTATTTTTATGTGCCACACTTCAGGAGCCAAAAAATGTTCCTGCCTCAAACAATATAAAAAAAGCCATGCCAGAATTTTATTAGTCATTAACAATAAAAAAGGATTATGTTCTATTTTACTTAGATAAAGGTGTATACAGTATTATCAATGTAATAGCATCAGAAAAAGTTTGTTTCTTTTTCATATAAAAATCCTATCTATTCATTTTAGTCTTACTTCATAGTTTTTACCTGGTTGTCCGCGTCCCATCTGCAGTGGCTCAGCACCTCACAGTTTTGAGAACCACTGTGGCAGGCTGAAGCATCAAGACTTCCCGCCACTGGAACTAAGGGACCCAGACCAACCCCAGAAAAACAACCCAATAGGATTATCCCTTCTTCATTAAACTTTACAGATGGCATAGTACAATCAGGCAAATAATGGTTTCCTGGCATTTACCAAACCAGAATCATCCATCAGAATACCAGATAGAGAAACTTGCGCTCCCCTGCTGCAAAGACTAGTGGTGGTGTGCTTTACACCACTCCAACCGAAACTTTGGTATTGTGCTTGCTGTGAGGCTTGCATGCAGCTATTAAGCCATGGAAACCCATTCTGTGAAGCTCCCGGTACACAGTTTTTGTGCTGATATTAATACCAGACTAAGTTTTGAATTCTGCAGTTAATGAGTCAACAGAGTGTTGGTGAATTTTACATATTCTGTGATGTATAGCACTCATAACTTTACATGGTCTGCCACTTCATGGCTAAGTTGCTGTGGTTCCTGAACACCTCCATTTTGCATGCACAGTTAATGGCAGAATTACTAGAAGGGAAGAAATCTCACAAACTGTCTTGTTGCAATGGTGACATACTATTATAGAACCAAGGCAGATTTCAGCAAGCTTTGTAGAATGACCAGTTCTTTTACACTTGTTTTCAAAGGCAGACTGCATGGCTAGGTGCTTTAATTTAGACACCTGTGGCAATGGGAGTAAATGAAACACCTGAATTTAATAATTGCTCTACTATTTTTCTCCTCTTTCCACAAAAGCTGATTATAGCAAGTGTAACACAAATAACGACTTATTTTAGGAGAAGGGGACCTGTAAATTTGGGTCATAAGCCTCTATCATAGTGACACACTAGTTTCACACTGTCATTTGATACATTAATCTATCAGTTATGAACATTAAGGAAAGCAGCAAGCATTTTCTAGACACTGATCTGATCCCTTGAGTGCATTACTGTAACTGCCTTAACTACTCCATTATATGGATAAAATTTGTTTATCAGAAAATAGGTCTTATGTTTATGGTGGATAAAAGGCACCTGGGGCATATTATATGCCTGCATCTCTGCAAAATGTCAAGACCAAAAGAGACTGCAGCTTTGCTTTTGAATCTGTATACACATCTAGAAGCATCCAGCTTAGTTAAAACTTCCCTGTTGTGTGCACAACCACGTATGCACTTTCGGATACACACAAACACACCTGTCAAGGTCTCAGGAAGACTAGGTCCTTTTAAAGTTGTTGTCAGATGCACTGAGTGAGACTGACCCCGGCAAAACGAAAGGTCACCATGAACGTCCCCTATACTTCTCAGCAGTCTTATTTTCCCGTCACACACTCACACACACGCTGTCTGTCACCTCCCAGACGAGGCCATGACACCTTGGACACCTCTCAGCAGGCAGTGCCTCCCTCTGTCCATCTGTCTCTCTGACAGGTTGACATGGCACAGAGCGGTCGGACGTCGATGCCACTTGGACCAAGAGGCTTGTTCTCTCTGCTGTGACCTCAGAGATGGACGCTGGTGTCATATCTCTGTTTTCCCCCCGCAACAGTCAACTCAGAAGGGGAAATAAAATCCTTTCTAGCATTGACTCTTAGCTCGTCTTCCCTTCAGCTGGCAGTTGTCTGTCATATGAATCACTGTAGGGTCTATCTGGAGATTGCAATGAGCATAACCTACAGATTAAAACTACTTCTATGACAACTGCATTAATCTAATATTCAGCGGCTCGCCTAAGCCAAAGATTCTGAAAGCATGTAATTGAAGATGGGATTAAAATTTCAAAATGAAGACGCAAGTGTTGTGTGGTAATTTATTGGGTAAATAAAAACAAATCACTTCTCTGGATACAAGTTGCACTGTACAAATGTAAAATCATAACCCCAAACTGAAACATCTGATAGGGACTGGAAACCTCAGTGCTATAAATCAATGCACATTGTATTTTAAACCGAGTACAAATCATTGTTTATTGATCTGATCAAAAGATACACCGAAAACACAATTTTAAAGGGAAATCATTCTACTCATTCTTTATTCCTGGACTGTACTAGTGTAGCTTTGCATGATTCACAGTTCAACTGGGTCAGTCCACATAATATCAAATCAAATTTTGAACAAAGTTTGGGAAGGAATCATGAGCCCGATTTCAAAATTATGCAATTTCCCCTCCGGGATGACTAAAGTATTCTGAACTGAACTTAACTGAAAAAAAGCCTTATTTATCAGTCAGCCCTTTAGTTCATTTGCTTTCTGAGCCAATATAGCTCTCTTCTGCTTTCCCTTTAAGACTCTTCTTCTGATTGGCTGCCACTAGCAAACAAAAGGTTTGCACAGCCAATGAGTTGGGCTTCCATGCTCACAGCCAAAGCTGTGCAACTGAGATGACATATTAGAAATGTTTGCTCTCACTGACATCATACAGATCATAGAGGGGAAAAATGTTTGAAACTGAGCCTTTAGAGAAGCCTGAGATTTTGGCTCATTGGGGTTACTTAGATGTAAACTGGCCTCAGTATTTGAAACTCTGGGAATGTTTAATATGAGAATCTTTCTTTGTGAGGGAAAGCATAGCAGGTCCCATTAAGTGGATTTTTTTTGCTGTTGTTTAAATAGTGGGAAAGTCAAATGGTAGTTTATCAGAGTACAAAGTTGACAACTTCTGTGAAGACTTGCAAAAAAAGCCCTCATATATTTTTAAACCACAAACCAAATTTCATTCACTTTCACACCATGCTCAAGTAATAGAAATGGTCATGATTTTTGAATATCTAAGTGGTCACTAAGTTATAAAAAATTTAATTTAAGAGTTAATGTGACCATTTTGCCTTCAAATATAGATTTTTCTCTTTTTCAGCACCTGGCAGGACATCATAAGCCACTACCAATAATTTCAACAACACTATCAAAACCAGAAGAAGTGTTGTTAACTACCAGGTAAATAAAGAAAATAAATGAGAATCAGGTCCAGTGTTAACTCTGGTGAAGCTAGCGTGTCACAAGTCTCTCACAACTATGCAAGCAGTTAGGGGTGCAGTGTTATCTCTGAATAATTCACCATAAAGTTTGAATAGTATTTTTGCTTAAACTGCCCATCCCTATTGAGTAGATGTAATGTTTTCAACATGCGTTCATTTATCATGATGTGAGAGTTTTTCCCACATTCAGTCACAATAAGACAGCAAGTAAGGGACTGATTTCAAACCCATATACTGGCTGTGGTAAAGAAACTGTAGATAGGGCAGTGCAATTAAAATTTTTATTCAACAACAATTATGCTTCCAACTAGGGATGTCATGATACCACAAAGTTAGTAGTCAGTATCAGTGCCAGTACAATTACATGATTCTCAATACCAAATTTGATACCACGGTAAAAATCCAGCTGGTATACCTCTGCCTTTAATCTGACCCTGTGTAATGTTGATATTTGATCCTACAATCGTGTAAATGTTATCAGTTCTTCTACCTAACATAAGTATTAACCACACAGCTTGGTTAAGATCCAGCAAACAAGTCAGCTGCTATAGCAGTAACAGGTCTTCTAACAGATGAACAGACAACCCAAAAACATAATGCCTCCACAGCAGAGGCATAATGATAAAAAAAAAAAAGATTATTCCATGTATTTAAACATAAACTCCTTTTTTAAAAACCTTCGAACATTATAAAAATTGCTTTTCTGTAAAGAAAAGCAACAGTAGTACAGAACAGAATACATTCATTCATTCACCTTCTTCCATTAATCCAATTCAGGGTTGCAGAGGGTGCTGGAGCCTATCCTAGCTGTCCTAGAATGAAAGGCAGGGTGCGCCCTGAACAGGTCGCCAGTCTGTAGCAGAAACAACACAGAGATGGAAAACCATTTACACTTGCATTCACACCTACGGTCAACTTACAGTTGCCAATTAACCTAGCCCCTTTGCATGTCTTTGGACTGTGGGAGGAAGCAGGAGCACTCAGAGACAACCCACACAAGCATGGGGAGAACATGCAAACTCCACACAGAAGGGCCTACGCTGGCAGGCTGCTGGAGTCAAACCTGGACCCTCGTGCTGTGAGGCAACAGTGCTAACCACCGCACCACCATGCTGCCAGAACAGAATACAGTATTATGATTTATGTGCTAGTAGTGCAACAATTTTGCATGGATGCAACAGTGATTCCTATGAATGGTATCATTTTTCATGGCTTTTTGAACTTTTTGCTTTATCAGTTAAAGGATTTTGAAATAAACTCCAAAATATCTACACTGTTACTATGAGGTATAACATTAGTTACATTAAGATAGCTAAAGTATCTATATAACGTTAGCCACTGTGCACATTTTAGCCTGTGGAGCATAGCTGATTTAACAAGGGCAATGCCAGCTGTCTCAAAACAGTAATGTGTATTTCATGATAACGTACTTTGTACGTTGTTAATATGAATGGAAACCTTGAATTCTTTTAACAGATCTGTATGCTGGTCATTTTTTAGGCGCTTTGCTAAAGTGGAAGTATTTCCTCCCTTGGTCTGAAAAAGCATGTTTGTATATTACCTTTTGCGAATCAGTTATCATTTATAGTTTTTCCTGTTTTTGTGGGTTTCCCTCTTCTTCTTCAGCATATAAGGACAGAACACTTGTAGCCCTATGCTGCCATTTGCTGCTCAGAAGAACTGTAAGCTCGGTACATACCCTATATTGGGTACTAAAATGTACCTTCGGCAGCTCCCTTGTATTCTCTCCAAGCAGTCGTCACAGTCGATTAATCTGCATTGTAATCTGGCAGAGATTTTACACGGGATGCCCTTCCCGACTTAACCCTCCATGGTGAGACGGGCTTGTGTCCA
The DNA here is from genome assembly GCA_015106775.1 of Etroplus canarensis. NCBI lineage: Eukaryota > Metazoa > Chordata > Actinopteri > Cichliformes > Cichlidae > Etroplus > Etroplus canarensis. The sequence goes on from VUQH01068429.1 coordinate 14,190, forward strand.
CACCTGGAATTGAACCAGAGACCTTTCGCTTGTGAGGCGAACATGTAAACCACTACACTACACTATGTTCGGTACTAGCAATATTAAGAAAAAAGAACAAAAAAAAAAAAAAAGCGAGTAGCTCCCAGGTCAGCTTGAGCCAAGATGACTCAAAGAGAAATATTTGGTCAACAAGAAAGGCTGAACAATTTCAGTCATTTGGAAACACTGCTTTCAAGCAGCCTGGCAAGGAAAAAGTTCAGCAAGCACCTGATGTTTAAAAAAACTTCAAAAAAGTTACCATAATAAAAAAAAAAATAAAAAATTGAGCCGCTCTAACTGGAAACATCATCTCTTTGTTCTCATCTTTATTCACCTTTATCTGCTAAACTAAATGCTTAAATCTTTAAAACTGTACGCACAACTACCATGACCTTGCTTACAAACAAGGTTGGCATAATAAGCAATAAAGCTTAAGTAAAACTTGCCCTTTGTAGCTCTGCGGTTTTCTGACATATTTTGAGCTTCACGTCAGCATGGGCTCTGATAATTTGTTGCCTGCAGTGAAGGGGTCAGTCATACTACTGCTGAGGTTTAAAATCACAAGTATGAAATAAGACAACAGTGTACACACACACACACACACACACACACACACACCTGGCTATTTTCCATCTGTCAAAGAGCCCAAACATCCAGCCGTGTGTGAAAAGAACCCTGCCCTGCCTAACACTCGTCCTCCGAGAGCACAGTCATTATGGGACTGAATGGCATGGCCCGCACCCCATGTCACACACACACATACACACACACACACACACACACACAAAAACTGACACACTGTTCATGTCAGTGTTTTGTTCTTTTACCCTGAAGTCCCATCTTTACTTCACTTTGACACACACATGCAGACTCTCAGGCTCTGTTTCTCACACACATATACAGTACATGAGGGGGAAATTCTACAACACTCATTTCTGTTGTATATGCAGGACAATAGCGCGGCTCTGCCTGTACCGCTGGGTCAAGTCATGTCTTGTCAGACTGTATCTTCTTTCCACTGAGCCTGACGGTTATGAGTAGCACAGGGGCCTGCTCTGGGCCTCATGTTAAACACATTTACCCTCCAGTTAGACCTGACTGACTTAAAGAGAGCAGCTCATCTTTCACATCAAACAGCCAAACAAACTTAGCCCACACCTACAATTTAAATAAAGTTCACCACCTTTAGCTGAAAAGCTACAGCTGACTGTCAACCAATTTTTCCTTCTTCTCTTCCCTGATTTTTTTTTTGTTACACATAATGCCATTTGTGCATTAACATTAACCTCTTCATGTTTTTCTCGTATCTCAGGTTTATCTGTCTTTGTAAGATCAGCTGCCCTGCTGTCAGGAAACTTATCCATATTTGTGACTGGTCAGATGCTGCCAGCACCACGCCTTTCATGTGAACACGCTAGTAGCTAGATTAAGAAATCCTGGGTTGGCTTGACCTGGTGGCTGATAACCATCTTCATGTGTCCACTTATCCTGATCACCAGCGTTGGGTTAAGTGAAACCAGATAATGGAAAGCTATCCTGGGAATGTTGAACTTGCTTTGTAGTACAGGCCTCTAGTGTACATTTAGAATAACAGACATCAAGAAAACAAACAGGGACTTTAGGCCACAGCTTCCCTTGTATGTGCAATAATTTGCTTTGAAAAAAAAAAATTCCCAAAACTAAGAAGAAGTGAAGTGAAGAGAAGTGCAAAATATCAATAGGATACAGGTTGATAGACCGGAAACAGCACACCTATTGGTTTTCAACGCTGCTCTTGACTATATGCTTGAGCCAAGACAAAAAACCTATAAGATTAAACATGTTCAATTTTATCTGAACATAAAGATGAGAAAAAGGCTGACTTCAGAGAGTTCTGACTTAGTTTTATGGCACCTTACACCCAAGTTTGGGGGATGCCATAACTATAGCAAAAATTCTGTCAGTCATTAGTCTTGGAAATTAATTTGGCATAATTGCAGTTAAGGAGTTATATTTCTTCAAAACACAAACAGATAATGTGTATACCATCTTTATCTAAATTAGAGGAAATGACAGTAACTTAGAAGGGAAGGGCCAACTATCTAAATACTACAATATGTTAATAGCACATAGCACAGAATCAACACTAGATAAGTTAGATGCCTGGAGAAGGGATATACAGGAAAATATAGATGAGTGGGATTGGAGGGATGCTTGTTTAAAAGCACAAAAACAAACAATAAACACAAGATTCCAATTACTTCAATATAAGTGGTTGATGAGAATGTATATAACACCTGCCAAGCTCCATCGTATGTCTGCTAATATTCCAGATGTATGTACCAAGTGTTTGACCGAGAAAGGAACTTTGTTCCACTGCTTGTGGGAATGTGCAAAGATCCAAAACTTCTGGAAGGATGTTATACAAT
>VUQH01068434.1:6496-28398 GCA_015106775.1 Etroplus canarensis
ACCCTGGGCTGAATTTGGTGTCATTTCCACTTCCTGGAAAGAGTGTGGCATTGTGTTAACATACCTGAATGCTCCAGAACAGAAAACTGTCAAAACTTCTCCTTTTATAGAGGTGCTCACACTGGCTGATTATCAATGAATTAAGTGCATTTGATTAGCAGTACCCGGCTGCTACTTACTCTCTTAATTCTTATGGAAGCAACAAGGGTGCCTCATTTCACTAAGTGCACATTGCAGACAGACAGAACGGGACTTTCACAGAGTGATCTGAAACCAAAACATCAAGCTCCTCCGGCTCACCCTCCCTAACAGTTCACAGGTTACTGTAATGTGTGTAGATAAGAAAGAAAGTGACAAGTTGTCTTGTCACTGGTTGGCTGTATTGCATAAACTAATGAGAATTAAAATTCGCTGAGAAATCAAAGAGGCTCACAAACAATTCAGGCTGGAAGTGGTCAAGAGATTCTCGATAAGATAACCCCGAAAGGGTGTTCAGCCAAATGTAAACCAGATAAGATATTTGATTTCTGTGGGCAGTAAGCTGGAATTTTATGATCATGAGTATTTCCATGGAGTAATAAAGTTTACTGAATTAAGTTTAATTGCGACTGAATTAAATTTTTCCGTAAGAATACCTGTAGACGGCACGACCAGCCTCCACAGCCATCCAGTCCAGGGCAAAGTCTATCTGTCTGACAAATGGTGACATCCTCTTCACCACAGTGTGAGCGACATTCAGCACCACCCTGGGCTCCTCACGCATTATCCTGCAAAGTTGAAACTCAGACTCATTTGTGTCCTAGTGGTTAAGCTGAGAGAAGCATGAGGAAACGACTGACTGCTTCGTGCATGTGCTCCGTCCTACTCGTAGAAGTGGGCCTTGGATATGGAGAGGTAGGTGCAGTCGCGATGTGCTCGCACGGTGAAGATGAGGGGCTCTCCTGTGAGAACAGCCAGGTGACCCACCAACTCCCCTGGGTGGGTGACAAAAAGCAGGCTCTCCTCCTCGCGGTCTATCATGCGCTGATAAACATGGAGCAGCCCTGAGATGACAAACGCTACGCTCGCATCCTGCAAACGAGATGGAGAAGGAAACCAAGACTTTACATTAGGTCAGTTAGTCTGCACAACATTTATTAGGAACTAGGGGACTGGATTTATTGCTATTCAGTTCAGTCCAACATGCAGCACTACATGCTTTCCTTTTGTGGCAGTGCACAAGTTGCAATGATGAATATTTTTATAATAGATCAAAGATTATTTCCACCTTTATTACATAGGACAGCACAGAGGTAGACAAAGTTCTTAGTTGGAAACAAACTGAGGATGTTGCAGCTGTGTGACTTTTCCTCACTAGTAGTGCTATGAAGCAAAGTTTTAATGTGTTGGTCCTTGTTTTGTTTCTTTACATGCAAGTGCACAGAAAACCAAGAAGACCTTGAAGCTTTACCTTCCCATTTCATTTCACATGGGTCACGTCTCAACCTTACACAATCTAATCAGTAAAATTCCAAGACTTTAACAGACTTTTCAGTGTCTTCAAGGCAAATTTTCATGACCATGAAATCCCTGACACATCTGTGCACACATCCAAAAGTAGGCTTTAAGGTGAAGGAAGCATTTACCACACTCCATATACGATTCCTTTATTTATTCCTGATTAAGCAAAAAAGTGTGCAGTAACACTGACATTAACTTTAGAAAGCAGCAGTGCCACGGAGAACTGAAGCCCACCGTCAACCACGACTCACATCAGCCTGTTGGTGCTTTGGTCAGACCACGCCCCTTTTACTGTTCAAGTGCACATCTGTGAAATTTCATAACTGCATCTTGCAATGTGTGAGGGTTGTTGCCAAAATGTGCCCAGAGACAAACACACGGTCCCCCCCAAAAATACTGGAAGAGCGAAGCCAGTGAACGAGTTTTTGCTGTGCCCTGAAGATATTTTTTTGTGAGACCCAAAGGTGAATACAGTGCATCCACTTCACTTTTTCCACCTTTTGTTGTGTTACAGCCTTATTCCAAAACAGATTAAATTCATTCTTTCCCTCAAAATTCAACACACAACACCCCATAACGACAATGTGAAAAAAGTTTTTTAAACGTTTGCTTGCGCTCAATAAGCCTAAGACCCAGAGACTCCACAGATATCGTGTTTCTTCATTGCTTCTGACTTTCCAGGCTTTTATCCGTGCATATTTTAGTTGCCTGTTTTGCAGGGTTTCTGTTTAGGAGGTAAAAATAATGTTTACTTGGGTTAACATTTGCTGATTGACTTGGCCAGTACAAAACCTTCCATTTTCCCCCTGATGATGACCTTTGTTGAGGTGGCAGTGTGCTTTGGATCACTGTCTTGCTGCATAAAAAAAAATTTCTCCCCATTAGTTTGGATGCATTTCTCCATAAATCAGTGGACAGCATGTTTCTGTGTCAATTCTGCGGCCACCATCATGAGTTCCATCATCAATGCAAATGAGCCTGTTCCTACCGGTGGTATGCAGTCTCAGACTGCTCTTGTTTATCTAACAGTTTCTCATTTGAACTTTATACTCGACTTTCTGTGTTCGTGAAGCAAATTTCAGTCACTTTTCCCAAACCTTCTGGGTTTATTTATTTTTCCACAACTTTTCCAGGCCAGCAGCTACTATGACTTTCCAGTTTTTCATGACCTTAAGAACCCTGATTGCACAACAAGCAGCAAATGTCATCAAATGAAAGAAAACTCCACAAAGTACCTTTAAACCTCAACTCTGCTCATTAAACTAACATTTCAACACTTAAACGTTCACATTTTTAGCAAGAAAAGATGAAACACTTTTTTGTTTTCAGTGCTTTGATGGTTTGCATGTCCCATGAAGAAAATCATATCAGGAAGAAAGTTTCTGTCAGTGATAGCAGATGGTAAACTGACCTGGTCTCCCTGGTGGGCCACAGCAGATCCGGCTTTAGCCTGGCGAAGATTCACCCTCCCATCCAGCAGACTGGGGTCCTGGTGACATCAAATAATAAAAAATAGAGAGAGGGCTGTTTACCCTCACTGAAGCAGCAAAGATTCACATATACAAACACTGTGGGATTTGCAAAGTGTATATTTGAGCTGCCTTAAAATAAGATCCCCCCCAGTTTGGTTTCAGTCGACCTTTGATGTTAAGCTCCTGTCACACCTTGATGATTTAACAAGTGTATGCAGACGTAGGAAAAAACTGCAAATACGCTGGCAAATGTCAAATAAGTTCTAGGGAAGTTTGCTATAAGTTAAGAGCATGCTGAAGTACGCTGGTATATGTCGTACTATGGTGAGGTCGCTGGAAAATTTAGAGCGTGCACAAAATCTCTGACGTTTGCCAGAGTATGGCTCATACGTCCCACATATGAGGAGCATATGTTGTAGGTACTTAATGCATATGGAGACTCACGTTACTCATATGTCAAAATACGTGGAGGTACCCAAAACATATTAATAACCTATGAGTAACATGTTTTTAACATATGTGTAACATATATCAAACCTCCAATGAATATTGATGTTTGTAGATGTATTTGACGTGTTTCTAACACACAGCTGCCGAACAATTGTGTATGTGGTGTGTGAGTGTGTGTGAATGCTGGCAGCACGCTAGCATTCATTGGTATTACATTCTATATATGTTAGCAATATGTTATGTATACATCCATTTAACATCATTGTTCTGCGTATGCCAGCGTTTTAGAGGAATTTGGATGTGTTGGTATAAGCTTGTTAAATTGTCATGGTGTGACAGGGCCCTTAGCTACAGTACCTGTAACTGAATGACCTGCAGCAGATCCTTTTTAGCAGCTTGGAAAATAGCATTGACTTTATTATGGTACACATTTCCTCCTCCTGCATCACTGTAATGGTACACAGCAGATGGAGTTTCCTGCATCGTCACGCTCTTCTTTAGGATAGACTGAGGAGATAAAGACGAAAAAAACAAGAAAAAACACAAAGTCTGTGAGAGAGACACTCATTTTACTAAGCATGTGCGTGCAAGTATGCCTGCACAGTTAACTGCCCTCTATCACTGATGTTCAAAACAAAGACATCCTGACACCTTGACAGGACTATGAGGCGCTGTCTCCTCTTTGGCGGCTGGAGTGCGTTCATATGCACTGTTGAGGTCGGCTGACATTTCACCTGCATGACAAATAAATCACAGTTATTATGCTGATCATTAGGGGTTAGTATAAGATCTAGAATATGCTCATAAATGCATCTCTGTTGGCCAGCAGCTTCTCACTGAATGCTGACTGGTTCAAACCAACTGTGGTTCAAGCCTGGCAAGTTGGATTCAGTGTTAATACTGAAAAAATACTAGTAACTCACAAAGTAACCATAAAGTGCCCTAGTCTGAAAAAAGCCCAGATCTGAATCCTGTTGAATGTTGTAGAGAGATTTAATGCAAGAAACATCTTGCAGCTCAAGGATTTTTACATGGAAGGGAGGGCAAATATTTTAACGAGCCCAAAGCCAAAATATGCAAAACACCTAAAAGAAGATAGATTAGCAAAGTAGGAAAAGCTAGCGTCTGAATGTCTCCACAGAAGCATTTTCCATCTGATGGTAATTTTGTTGAAGAAATCATTGAAAATGTCAGAGGCCCTTGTGGTTGTGTTCAAGCATACCACCTCAATCTGTAGACTCACTTTCAAAAGTAATTCTGTCTTGGCTTGCCCAACTGCGCAGTATGGACAAAAGTGTTAGGACACTCCTCTTAATCACTGAATTCAGGCGTTTCATTCAGTCCCATTGCCACAGGTGTATGAAATCCAGCAGCTAGCCATGCAGTCTTTACAAACATTTGTGAAGCAATGGGTCGATCTAAAGAGCTCACTGAATTCCAGTGTGGCACTGCTGCAACAAGTCAGTTGGTGACATTTCTCCCCTTCTAGATATTCCACCATCAGCTGTTAAGTGGTATTATTGCAAAGTGGAAGCATTTATGAACCACAGCAACTCAGCCACAAAGAAAAGCTCTCTGGCATTAACTTCAGTACAGAAACTGTGCACCAGGAGCTTCATGGCATGGAATTCCATGGCTGAGCAGCTGCACACAAGCCTTACATCACCAAGCGTCTGAAGGACAAGTCTGTGCCAAGTTTGGTGGAGGAGGGATAATGCTATTTCTAATAATGGGTTCTGATTCTGTGGGGTTTTTGTCTGGGGGTGGCCTGGGCCCATTAGTTCCAGTGCAGGAAAATCTTAACGCTTCCGCTTATCAAGACATTTTGGATGCTTCCAACTTTGTGGGAGCAGTCTGGAGAAGGCCCTTTTCTGTTCCCGCATGACTGGACCCCAGTGCACAAAGCAAGCTCCATAAAGGCATGCGTGGATGGTGCAACACCTTTGAGATGAACTCGAATGGAGATGGCAAGCCAGGCCCTCTCATCCAATATCACTGTGTGACCTCACAAATCTTCTTCTGAATGAGTGGGCAATTGTCTGATTGTTGGAGTTTTCTCTCTAATACTGTATGGTCTTTACTTTACAGTGTGAAGCGCCTTGAGGCGGAATCAACTCCACAATTAATGCCTATGGATTTAGAATTGGATGCCATAAAAGCTCCTGCAGGTGTAATGTGAAGGTTCTCTAATACTTATATCTATATGGTGTATGTCCTTTAAATAGGGTGTACTTACTTTTTATGTCATGTATACAATGATACTGCATGTGTGTATACCTGTAACAGCCAGTGGGTTGGAGAGAGAGCGAGCTCTCTTGCATTTTGATGTGGACATGGAAGGGAGGCTGGCCTTTTCTGCCAAAGTACATTAAAAAAACAGATTGAGACAAACATTACTCTGTACACATCACTGAGGCCTAGCGGTGAACGCATGGGCAGAATGCTGTTGTGTCTGACCTGCGTCTGCTCTTTCAGAGCCCAGATCATCGGACTGAGACGGCTGCCGGCGGAAACCTTTATGTGGATGAGTCTCACCCAGAACGTTTGCCACAGACACCAAGGAGATAGCTTGGCTCTCCTGTTAGACACACACAAACGAAGTCACCTTTTCATATATGAGACGCAAACCCAGTGAGGTATCAGCTGGCATTGATGAAGAGAACTAAACGCAACCCTAACCCTGTGCTAAGACCTCAGAGGGTCCCCTAAATAAACTATGCTAACCCCAAAACACATAACCTGCCAAGACCCAGGAGAACAATTGAGGCCAAAATGTATACATTCTGATAGCATGGGGCCTGTGTCAAAGCAGATAGAAGTACAGCTTACTGAAGAAAACACTCAAGTAAAACTTTTTGTAACTGGGAACAATAGCAGAAATGAAGGTACGGTTAAAAAAAAAAGAAAAAGTTAATCACATGAAGGCATCATGAAATGAGAAGAAAGCACAAAGTCCTTTGTTAGTGAGTTTATTTGGTTTAAGGCACCCTGTGGAGCTTTTCGTCTTCAGCCAGTGGTTGAGGCATGTTCCAGCCAATGCCTACAAGCTATGCAAACACTACTGCATGCCTGGCTGCTCCTGTAAACCAAACTGAACTTCAGCAGGTCATCTCAACCATGTCTACATGTCTAAATGCACGGAGTGGCTGCCATGTGATTGGCTGATTGGATATCTGCTTTAACAAGCTTGAACAGGTATACGTAATGAAATGACAGGTTCCATAATCTTTGCTTGAGGATTAGGAAGCTCCACAGGGTAACTCTAAATCCCCCTACATTACATTTCATCAGCATTAAAAAGCAAGTCTCAAATTTTCATTGGAGGAGACAGCACAAAGAATTTCCCTCTGGAAGAAGATGTGTTAAACGCTGCGGTCTCCAAGCCCTCATGGCCAACTCAGGCTGTAATCATCCTCCGAGTGGCACCGTCACGCTCTTGCTACTTCAGAAGCAATGCATTTTCTCCTGTGTTTCCTTTGCTACTTCAAGCATCTGTCTGAGAATTTGCAAATCCACTGAACACTACCTGTGTAAATACTACAGATAATCTTAGGAAGGCCTTTACTTTGAGACAGTGTTTTATAACTGAGGAAGCCAAAGGGAAAAAAAAAATCAACGCTGAGCTGATAAAAGAAGGCAGCGACACACAAGTCAACAGAGAGGTTACTTAATCGAACACATGTCTGCACTAATAAAGACTCAGGTTACAGTCCAGAGCGGTGGTCAGTGAAATAACCGTACCGGGTTGAAGAGCTCAGTGGTAAGGCCAAGGTAGTTGTGTAAGGCAAGGAAGGTCACTCTCTGGAGTCGCACCATTATGATCTATGAGACAGGAAGAAAACATGACAGAGAAAATTCAGACAGCTGTCTGTGCTTCGCTGGCCGAGAGGGCGCCTACAGTTAGCACAGCCCAGGTAATAAGTGAAATGACACTTTACCTGGATGACACGAACCAGAGTTTCCGGATACTTCTCAAACACTGACTGAAATGCTGCAGCTGGAAGACGCAGGACAGTTGATGTAACCGCCGCTCTCGCAGACACGGTCTTATACGGAGCTGGGTAGCCCTGAAAAATGATAATGCAGAGCAGAGGAGATGATATAGAGTACAATCTTTTACACAAATAAGCAAAATATTACTTCAGAAAATGCTAATACAAATAGAGGTATATGATATATGAAGATGAAGAAGACATTGGGACAGTTGGACTGCACACATACAGTGATGATGTCCAGGATGCTGAGCAAACTGTGAACACTGTCTCCTGGTAACACCTCCTTCACTACAGCATCGGTACCATCCTGCAGTAATAAAACATAATCAGAGCACAATGTGAGAGCAGAACAAGAGGCAAAGCAACGGTAACCGCCGCAGCAACTGTACTCACCCCCAAGACTCGAGCAATCAACATGAACGAGTCACAACCGCATTTCTTCTAATGGCCACTTGAGGATGGCAAAATAATAAGTCTTGTTGTGAGATACGCCCTATTCAGAAAGTTTGTGTTTCAGGTTTGGTGAGTGAAATTCTGCTATTTTTCTAGTCTGTCACTTAGCACAGGCCCATACAGTTGATACCCACACAGCACACTATGTGGACTTTTGGCTGAAGTATTGAGCCACCTACACAGTACGCCTACAGGAGCTTTTAAGACATACCATTCTAAATCCACAGGCATTAATCTGGAGTTGGTCCTTCCTGTGCAGCTGTAGCAGATTCCAATCTTGTGAGGCTTTCTGCAAGATTTTGTAGTGTGTCTCTGGGAATTTTTGCCCATTCATTGAGAAGAAAATTTGTGAGGTCAGACACTGATGTTGGATGAAAGGGCTTCCACTTTGTAATAATACAGATGATGGTGGAAAATCTAAGCGGGAAAAAGAATTCACCACTTGATTTGTTGCAATAATAGCATCCTATTACAGAACCCCACTGGAATCCAGTGAGCTCTTTAGAACAACACATTCTTTCAAAAATGTTTGTAAAGGCAGACTGCAGGGCTAGCTGCTGGATTTTATACATCTGTGGCAATGGGACTGATTAAACACCTGAATTTAGTGATTAAGAGGAGTGGCCCAGTACTTTGTCCCAGTACTTTTGAACCACAGCAACGTAGTCATCAAGTGGCAGACCATGTAATGTTACAAAGAGGGATTGATGAGTGCTGATGTGTAAAGTGTGTAAAAGTTACCAAAGCTCTTCTGATTCAATAACTGCAGAGTTCCAAAACTCCTCCGGCATTAACATCAGCACAGAAACTGTGTGTCTGGAGCTTCCTGGATTGGGTTTCCATGCAAGCCCTACATCACCAAGCACAGTTATCAGATGGAGTTGTGTAAAGCACACCACTGGACTCCGGAGCAGTGGAAAGGTGTTTTGTGGAAAGACAGTCTGATGGACAAGTCTGGGTTTGGTGAATGCCAGGAGAACATTACCTGCCTGACCGCATTGTGCCAACTGTGAAGTTTGATGGGGGAGAGATAACGCTATGAGGTTGTTTCTTGTAGTTGGCCTGGGTTGCTTAGTTCCAGTAAAGGGAAATCCTAATTCTTCAGCTTATTGCGACATTTTGGACAAGTCTATGCATCCATCTTTGTGGGAACAGTTTGGGAAAGCCCTTTTCCAGCACGGCTGTGCCCCAGCACACAAAACAAGCTCCATAAAGGCATGATTGGATTACTTTGGTTTGGAAGAACTTGACTGGCCCGCACAGAGCCCTGACCTCAACTCCATCCGACCCCTTTGGGATAATCTAAAACAGAGATTTTGAGCCAGGCCCTCTCATCCAACATCAGTTGCACCTCACACACATCAGATCTCATAAATTCTCTTCTAGAAGTAAGGGTAAAAATTCACGCAGAAGACTTCCCAGAAGAGTGGACACTGTTATAACTGCGCCTGTGGATTTAGAATGGGATGTCATAAAAGCTACTGTAGGAGACCCAATACTTCTGTCCATATAGTGTAATTTTGAAACATACCAGATAATTTGTTTATGTGTAAACCATTACATGCTCAGTTCATCTGAATGATTTCAAATGAACCCTTTACACAAAACAGCACATATAAGTAGAATACTAGAACAACAACAATGTGCTTCTGATTTCTGTGAGGCTTTGAGGAAGCTTACACTCTCGTGGATGCACAGCTCCAGGCGACCATCTTGAACCACGTAGATGCTGTCATCAGTGTCACCGGGTCGGAAAAGTCCCTCTCCCTGGTGCAGCTGGATCAGCACCATGTGACGGCACAGCTCTAAGAAGAGAGGCTTCTCGAAGTGGCCGAGCACCCTGCATGCACACACAGTAGCTCTATTACTGCTGACTGGGATAACCGCGCTGAAGTCAATTCTGATTCTGACACCACAGATGAATCATCACATCTCCCATCCTAATTACATCTCCAAATCCTAAGCAGTGCTACTTTGGTTTCTTTGCCAGATTTCCAGGCAGGAAGAACATCAGAGCAGCTGGTTTTAGTGTCTGCCATCACAGCCCAGAAACCATCCACCACCCACCAACCATCCACATGGCGATCTGCTGGAAAGGTGCACAGTCTCAGCTTGCTTCTAGCCAGGTCTCTTAATGCCTAAGTGGTGTGGAAGGACACATAGGTGGCTAAAAACTGGCTGTTCTGTTAAACCCTGCTCTCCAGTGTCTTCGTGCCAAACGCTTCAATCACTGTTACCTTACTGTGTGTCCATCAACATGCTTCACAAGAGATCCAAAAGGTTTTTAACTAGTAATTTTACACAGTTCACCTTCGATTATCCCAAAGGTCCTTTTAACTAAATCATATATCAGCCACTTGGGCGTATTGAACATGCCTGGAAAGGCAATAAGAATAAAGGCAATAAGTCAGTTTTTTATGGGATCTTTTGGACTTGTATGACAGCAGAAAAACAACTTGTCAGATTGTAAGTTGACCTACATACATGATTCTGCGACCTCACTCTTAGAAGTTCCATGAGGAGCTCAGACTTAAGGAGCAAGCTCAGAGTGCTTAAACTGCTGCCTTTGCCTCCTGACCCCATGTACTAGAACTACAGTCATGTGATAAAGAACGGTTTCACTGGACTCTATGCAGTCATGTGAAAGCTAATTAAACTCCATGATTCAATAGCTTGTAGAATCACGTTTAGCAGCTATAAGTTGAAGCAATGGTTTTTCGTATGACTATCAGTCTCTCACATGACTCCTCTTTACAACATTACTTCAGTTCTCTGAGGTTTGCAGACATGTATTTATGCACAGCTCTCCCACCACAGTATTTCATTCAGGTTGCTGCGTGACCCAGTTTGGGCCAAGCTTTAGCAGTGGGACAGATGGCCTCACATTTGACTCACATCTAACTCTGGGATACTTTAGAATACAGAGGTCATGGTCGAGTCAGTGACTGCAAGGCGCCCAGCTCCTGTGGCTGCAAAACAAGCCAAAATCATTACCTGTCTATCACTGTGCTGACAGTTGGCACGAGGTGTTTGTGGTGATCTGCTGTGTTTGTTTTTCACCAAATGTGGTGCTGTGCATTATGGCCAACATCTCCACTTTGATCTCATCTTGGTTCAAAAGTCTTGTGGTTTGTTCAGGTGCAGCTTTGCAAATCTAAGCTGTGCTGCCACGGTCTTTTAAGAGAGAAGCAGATTTCTCCTGCAACCCTTCCAAAAGAGCTTTTTCTAATTTTACTGTCATGAACTTTAGCATTTAACCTGCAAACTGAGACCTGTAGAGCCTGAGATGTAGCTCTTGGGGTTTATTGCAGTTTCTCTAAGCATCGTACAGTCTGATTTTTGGGCTGACTTTACTGGGACTTCCACTCTTGGGAAGATTGTGGCATTGTCTTAACACACCCGAATGCTCCAGACCAGCAAACAGCCAAAACTTCTCCTTTTATACACTGGCTGATGATCAGTTAATGGAGTGCATTTGATTAGCAGCACCTGACTGCTGTTTACCTTCAGTTCCTATGGAAGCAATAACAGTGGACTTAGTTTTTACAAGACTGTATGTTTCATAAAGTGTTAGAATATCTTTTTAAATTTAAGAAATATGACCTTTAAAGACATTTTATGGCCTTAATATTTTAAATGAAAGTTTAAGACATTTTAAGCATGCATAGAAACCCTGCACTAGACGTCCACTGTTGCGAAGACTATGTCATTGTGTTGACACACACCTGAATGCTCCAGACCAGCAAACAGCCAAAACTTCTTTCACAGAGGTGCTCACACTGGCTGACGATTTCTTAAATGAGTACATCTGATTAGCAGCACCTGGCTTCTACTTGCTCTCTTAATTCCTATGGAAATGGTAAGATTTCTTTTAAAACGTTCTTTTTTACAGGACTGTAAGTCTGACGCACATTTCCACATTCTTGTCGCTCTCTGTCATGTTTTAAGAACTAAAAATAAATCTTTAAAAAATGGATTATTCAGCGAGATCAGCAGGAGAAATTCAGACATTTAAATTTCAGCGAAAAACAGAAAAATAACAACAGGACATTTATTTGTTTATTTATTTTTTGACAGATGCTTTGATCTAATGTTTCAGCTCTACAAATAACATTACTCTCTAAGCTTGTTTTAAGCGTACTGACCTGACATTTTTCAGCATGTATAACACCTCAGAGGGCAGGTGGGAGTTCTGCACGTCAAACTCAGTCAGGTCAGCCTCCAGCAGGCAGGGTGGAGGCTCTTTTGGCTGCAGGGTGGGGGGCTCCCTCCGAATGCGCAGGATCCTACACAAACACACATATCAAAAACACACGGTTTGAGTGTGTGGTTTTTAACCCTAAAAGCTTTTCTGCTCTCTGAGCAAAGACTCACTTGCGAGCTATAGACAGAACTTTGGTCCTCTTCCTCACTCTCTGCCGCGAGGCTGTGTTTGAGTTTGAAGCAGGAGCTGAGGACAACGTCTGAACCTGCAACAACAAGAAAGGGAAACACGATGCTTTAGAAAAGGCAAACTCAGGTTTTCTGACAATAAAAAATACTAATATAGGGAGATACAGGCATTTTCAGATATACTATATGGACAAAACTCCTGAGACCTGTATACAGGACACTTGCAGGAACTTTTATGAAATCCCATTTTAAATCCATTACATTAGCGTTTAGTTGGTCCCCCCTTTGCAGCTGGAACAGCTGCCACTCTTCTGGGAAGGCTTTCTACAAGTTTTTACCCACTCATCTAGCAGAGCATTTGTGAGGTCACACACTGGTGTTGGATGGGGGGGCCTGACTCACACTTGCTGTTCTAGTTCATCTCAAATGTGCTGAATGGGGATGAGGTCAAGGCACAACGGCGAAATCAGAGAGTTTATTCTGTAATTGGGATCAGGTAACCCAGAATCATCCTTTAGTTATGCTGTTATAGGCTCAGCCTGCTGGAGGACTTCCCATGATGTACTGAGCACCTCCCTTTCACTCCTCTCTTTTCTCTCCCCATGTCTTAAAAAGCCACTGTTACATAGTTACCAAGTTTTGTATACGCTCTCCGTTAGTTTGTGATGACTTTTCTCTCCCTCTGTTTCTCTTTCACTCCTAAAGATTTTGCTATTTCCTAACGATGGCCTCATTAATTTGCACTGGTATCTCTTTGGACCTCATATTGAGAGTTTCAGTGAAATATTTCTAATGTGTTACTTCACATGTTTGTTTTTTGAGCCTCTGAAAATTGGGCGCTATGTACAGCACGGTGCAAAAGTCTTGAATCACCTCTCATTTCTTTAAATTTTGACTTTCTTGTCATTTTTAAAGTGGTCTTGAGCAACAGATCTCGAGACTTTCTGAAGTTCTTTCAAAGTGTTTCTTTGGACATTGGCTGCTCTTTCACACCTTTGCAGTACAGTCATTGTACCTGACCATTTTCAGAGGAATTGTTCTTATTTTTTGTTTCTTAAGCCACTTAACATTGACCAGTGAAACCTTCAAGCATTAAAAGGACCCCTAACACAAAGGCTAAACCATTGTTGTGTCTACAAATAACAGTGGTGGTGGTTAGCACTGTTGTCTCACAGCAAGAAGGTCCAGGTTCAAATCCAACAGTTGGCTAGCTTAGGCTCTTCTTGTGTGTGGAGTTTGCGTGGGTTCTCTCCAGGTGCTCTGGCTTCCTCCCACAGTCCAAAGACATGCAAAGGGGGCTAGGTTAACTGGAGATTCTAAATTGATCGTAGGTATGAATGGTTGTTTGTCTCTCTGTGTTGGCTGTGTGACAGACTGGCGACCTGTGGGGGGGTGTACCCTGCCTTTCGCCCTATGACAGTTGGGATGGCTACTGCGACTCTGAATTGAATGAATGAATCTTTAGGCACTTTGTTACTAATACCCTGTCACAAAAACACATCATTTGTTCCCATTTCTTAAAGTGAATCTATGAAAAACACCAAACATAACACAGTTTAACAGGCATCAAATAGGATTTTTGCACCAATAAGGTGATTCCTAAAGAGGTTTATGCTGATATCTTGGGATATCTCAGCATGGTGTGCAGTGTGTCCTTTAAAAATCTGAGGTAACTGAACAAGTCAAGGACAAAAGACGTGGCACACCTAAGATATCATCCACAGCAGATGAACATTTTTTTAAAGTCATGTCCTTAAGAAACAGGAAAAAATCCAGCAAAGACCTGACACAGGACCTGAGACATGCATCTGCACCTTCAGTTGATCCATCTACTGTTCACTGAAGCCTCATCAGAAATGGTCTCAGCAGAACAGTGACTGTTAAGAAGCCATTCTTAAGGAAGGAAAACAGGGAGAAAAGGCTGAGGTATGCCAAATTACACAAGAACTGGACTGAAAATCTGTGACAACATATGGAGTGGTGAATCCATATTAGAACGTTTTGGTTCAAACTGTTGTCAATATGTCCAGAGGAGGTCAGGAGAGAGGTACAACAGTAGGTTTCTACAGCCGACCGTAAGACACGGTGGAACACAGAAAAGTACCATCAGATTTTGATCCACCATCTGGAGAGTTTCTGATTGGAAACAGCTTCATTTTTCAGCATGACAAGGATCCCAAACACACTGCCAGTGTCGTAAAAGCCTTGCCTACGTACTGTATTTATGTTTTCACATGTTTCAGTGAATCACTGCACATATTTCCCGTTTTCCTAGTAAAACATGAAGAAATGAGGGGTAGCTCAAGACTTTTTTTTGTATGTAACATTAGAAAAGATGTGCCATTATCTCAGAACCTACAGGCCTAACTGTAAAGACTTCTGTACATTACAGCGTATCCCTCAGTGAATCGTGTAAAACATCACTCCAAAGATCCTCAGCACCTACCAAGAGTCTCTTATTTATTTCTTTTTATCTTTTTTTAGCTTGAGTAAGAATCGGATAAAAAAACTGGTGGACAAGATTTAATCAAACACACAGCAGCTGGCACCCCGCTGGGAGAGATGGGAGCCCTGAGGGCGTCTGTTACGAAGGCACTGACCTTTCTCATGATCTTTCGGCCGTAGAACATCACCTTGTCTCTCTTCCTGAAGCGGTAGTGAGGTACGCCGGCCTCCTCCTCTGAAACAACCACACAGCCTCTGTAAATTCAGCCTGCAGGAGAGCTGACTCTGAAATGTAACTGTTGGTTTATAAAATACTGGACGGTTCAGGACCAAAACACATTTACTTTTGGACAATTTGTCCACATCTTACCCTGCACAGTAATGTTTATCATCCACATATTTTTTAGGGCTGTCAAAATTAATGCATTATTCCACATTAATTCATTTGTATTATTAATCTGATTAAAATTTGAACGCATGCTCAGTGCATAGTGACTCAAAGTCCCACAATTCCACTCACTGGTGAGGACTGGCGCTCCAACTTTCTTTAGTTTAAATAAAACACATGTTAAGCATATATATATCGCCTTCTGTCATGAATCTTTTTGCCCCCACAAAATTAAACCCAATTATTAACGAATGGGTATTAATCGTGAGTCATGTAAATTAATCCACAGCGACCCTGGGATTAATCTGATTAAAAATTTTAATCGTTTGACAGCCCAAATGTTTTTATTTTTATGCTTTACCATTTTAGATCATATTTTTATTCTAATTTCTTTTAACAGAATTTATTTACAAAGCTCTAATGAAAGTTCTGTGCAAATAAACTTGCCTCTTGTATACATATAGACACAAGCTCCATGGTAGCCTAGCTATTATTTGTATATAAACTGTGGCTCTGGGTATATTTTTAGCATCTTTTTTTAACACTGAATATTTTTAGACACTTTGAAACAGTGCAGGCTGCACAGCGTGCCGGGCACTGACTTGATCGTCTGTATCGTCTGTAAAGCAGGAACACAACAACTCCAATGACGGACCCGACCACCACAGCTCCAATCAGCACAGCCGTCCACTGGAGAAAAACATGCAAAATGACCTTTAGATAAAGTAAGAACTCAGATACCCAACATGGCAAAACTTTCATTACTCTAAAAGGTCAAACCTCAAACACTATTTAAATGCACTCATGTGAATGAAAACAGTTTACACCTTCAAATAAAGCTATCAGCAGAAAGTAAAGAAACAACTTCTGCGACTTTACGTCCCAAACCATCTATGTGCTGAACTGAGATCAACTAAACAGACAAAAGTATTGGGCCATAGCTGGTAATCACTGATTCAGGTGCTTCCTTCAGTCCCAGATGTTTAAAATCCAGCAGCTAGCCATGCAGTCTGCCTTTACAAACATTTGTGAAAGAATGGTCGTTCTAAAGAGCTCAATATATTCCAGCGTGGTACAATAGGACACTATCATTGCAACAAGTCAGATGCTGATTTCTTATTAAGGAAAAGACAGGGGTAGCTCTGAGGACCATAGTGCGTAAACGTCACCAACACTCTGAAGATACTCAAAACATCCTCTGGCAATAACATCAGCACACAAACTGTGCACTGGGAGCTTCATTGGATGGGTTTCCACGGCTGAGTAGGTACATACAAGCATGAGATGGAATGGTGTGAAACACAGTGGCAGCAGTGGCTCAGAGGAATGGTGAAAGGTCGGAAACTAGAGGGCTAATGATGTGGTGCTGGCTCAATACTCGCCTGTGGAGGCTGGAGTCACCCCATCCCCCTGAGCACCACACAGTGTGTGTGTGTGTGTGTGTGTGTGTATATATATATATATATATATATACATATAATAAAGAATGTGTTGAGATCAAGCTGTAATTTCCCCATTAGAGAGGAAAGTATATCCTCTTCTTCTACCTTCCCTTGGTGGCTCTGGGGTTGGCCTTAGTTCCAGTGAAGGAAGGCCCGTTTCTGTTCCAAGTAATCTCCATAAAGGGATGGTTGGATGAGTTTGATGTGGAAAAACTTGACTGGCCCACACAGAGCCTTGAGCTCAACCCCATCAACACATCTGGGATGAACTAGAACAGTGTGAGTCAGGCTCTCTCATCTAACACCAGTGACAGACCTCACAAATGCTCTACCAGATGAGTGGATAAAAATTCCCTCAGATACACACCAAAATCTAGTAGAAAGCCTTGCCAGAGTGGAAGCTATCAGAGCAGCAAAGGGGGACCAACTCCATATTAATGCCTATAGATCTAAAGTGGGACGTCATAAAAGTTCCTACAAGTGGCCCAGTACTTTTGTCCATGTAGTGTAGTTTCCTCCAGCACATTTAAACATAGTCATATCAGAAAGTAATCAGACGCTGTCATTTTTTCACACATTTACTATTTCTGTATATATGCTGCAGACTTTAAAACTACACAAGTCATTTGCATTCAGAAGCAACTTCCAGTGTTTACCAAATTGGCTTCCGTCCTTTCCTCCACAAAATGCTCCATCGTGGCCCTAAGCTTATCCAACGGAACGAGCTTCTGAAACAGCAGACACAACACCAAGGAGATGAAGTCAGCTGAATATGAAACAGGCTGTGTTCCCAGAGCAATCAGAAGAGAATCAGGGTTAGGATCAGTGAAGACAATATTAACACACACAAAATCAACAGGTACAGCTCGTGATCCGAAGCACACCACATCATCTGTCAAACATGATGGAGGCAATACTGTAGCATGGACATGTATAGCTGCCAGTGGAACTGTGTTGCTAGTGTTTGCTGATGAAATGACAGACTGATAGAAGCAGCAGGATGAATTCTGAAGCGTACAGAGCAATACGCTCTGCTCAGATACAGCCAAATTCTGCAAAAGTGATTGGACAATACTTCACAGTACAGCATTTGGTGATGTCCACGGCTTCTAGACTTCAGGAAGTCATTAACTGTATTAAAAACAGATGATTTTTTGTTGTCCCATTTCTTTCGGGCTTCTGAAAATGGGGGCCTATGCATAAAAATGGCTGTAACACCTTGAATTAAAGCTGAAAGTTTGCACTCCAATCACATTTTGACTTTTTATTAAAATCCACTGTGGTGGTGAATAGCAGCAAAATCATAAAAAAAATGTGTCATTGTCTCAAAACATTTGAACCTAACTGACAGAAAATATGGAAAAACATAACAGGTGCACTTCAAAGGTACTTTTTCTGTTGTGAAGCTGAAATAGAGCAGGGGCTGTACTGTATACAAGATACCATTTTCGAACCACAAAACGGTGTAGAGAATCAGCGCCCAATCTGCCCCGAGTCCAAAAAAAACGAGCATAAACACGTTACGTTAAGCACAGGATGTCTTCCAGGATACAAATATGAAATAATTCCATCAAGGCCATGGGAAGTGGAGTGCTGCAGCACTGCCATTGCAAAAGGCAGCCATCACAGCACCCCCTGCTGAATGCAAAACGGTGATAAATGTGGTAAAACAATTTAAATAATATTCCTGTTTTTATTTGAAATGTGTGATTTAGGAAGCTGTGATTAATTAGAAAAAATACTGAATAAGGATTTTTTTTCTCTGAATAATGACAGCCAGGGCAGCACGGTGGTGCGGTTGGGTTAGCACTGTCGCAAGAGTGTTGAGGTTCAAATCTGTATCTGTGGGTTTTGGGTTTTGAGTTTTTGTTAGTTTCTAAGAAGCTTAGGGTTCCTTGTTCCTCTTGCACCTAGGCTCTTGTTTCATGCAGTTTTGGTTTTGCTTTTTATTTCTTCAACTTCTCTTGTGTTTTCTTCACGATTAGTCTGTGAGTCCCTGTATTTCTGCCATTTGTGCAGTTTCAGTTTTGTGGTTTTGGGTTTTTGTGTTCTAGTTTTCTATGTTTTTTGAGTTTAGATTACAGTTTCAGCGTTTCTTAGCTCTCATGTTTTATTTATTGTATTCTCTGTTTGAGCCTTAGTTCTGGCCCTACCTATGTTTAGTATGGTTTACTGTGTTGATGTACCTTCGGCTGCTCCCTTGTATTCTTCCCAAGGGGTTGCCCTAGTAGAGTAATCCACATTGGTAATTTAGCGGATGTTTTACGTCGGATGCCCTTCCTGACACAGCCCTCCATGGTGAGAGGGGCTTGTGTCTCCCACCTGGAAACGACCCAGAGACCTTAGTATAATATATGATTAAACCATGTGTAACCACTACACTACAGGAA
Organism: Etroplus canarensis; assembly: GCA_015106775.1. Taxonomy (NCBI): domain Eukaryota; kingdom Metazoa; phylum Chordata; class Actinopteri; order Cichliformes; family Cichlidae; genus Etroplus; species Etroplus canarensis. The sequence continues at coordinate 25,424 of VUQH01068434.1, forward strand.
TGTGGGTTTTGAGTTTCTCTTCTAGTTACATTTGGCTCTATCCTGCCCTCCATTTCTGCATATTACATTTGAGTTGTTGTTACTGCCTTCTGAGTTTAGTTGTGTTTATTTCCTTGAGTTTGGTTTTAATGTCCTCCTCACACTTCCCTGGCAGGGGCAGTGGTGTCACCTTTTTCATGTTTCCCTGTTAGCTATAGTTTCTGTGTCATCCTCCTGTCATTTTGTCTCACTTGTGTTTCTCATTTCCTGTTCTACTTTGATACAGGTTGTGTGTTCCATGTATTATGTTCAGTTTAGCTTCCTGTCCTTGATCATTGACCCCTGTACTCCTCGTTTGTCGTTAGTCTGAGTGTGTGTGTGTGTGTGTATATATATATAGTCCAGCTGTTATCTCCCCTCAGTGTGTGTATTCCAGTTTCCTGGTTTTCATGCTGAATTTATATTTCATTAGTTTAGTTATTTTCAAAGACTTTCTGCAGCTGAATAAAGCTCACTTTAAGTCCTGCATTTGGGTCCACCTCTCTCCACACACACTGAGCACACCGTGACACATGCCTGTACTGTTAAAATATTGTGCTTAATCTGGTTCAGTTTAGGTTGTTCTTGTGTGTTATCATAAAAACTCCTTATTTTTTGACTGTGTTGTTTTCCTGTGTTTCTGGTGCGTATCTTTTACCGCACCCAGGTGCGATGTAATGCTGTATACAAATTTGTTGTACTTTTGCACAATGACAATAAAGATTCAGTCTGGTTACCGTGTTGTTTGTACAGTTTTCTTTAATTAATCAGTCCCCTGTAATTAATTATGTTAGTCTCAATTTATTTTGTTATTTTAAAGATTTAAATGTTATTTATTTAAAATTATTTGTTCCTTTTGTTCGAAGTCTCCACATAGAGAAGGCCCCAGCCAGCATTTCCTCCCTTTCATAGTGCTGATGATGTCATGTCTGACATCACTGGGCTAAACCAAGTGGAGAGGTTCCTTTTGTAAAAATGTTTTTATATTTTTGGTTCTGTGGACTGCAGGATGTACATGAAACTTAAGAACGGATTTGGCTGATTTTTTTTTATGGATTTGGCTTCATAAAAAGAAGAGGTGATTAAATTTTGGGAAGAATCAGGGGATGGGATCATGACTTTATAATTTAAATGCGACCGACTTCAGGGTGAACAGTTTCCAGACCCTGAAGCGAAGCGCATGCGCAACAGAAAGCACTTGGTGGAGGTCTGCACTCTCTGACTGCTTTTCTAGTTTATTAAGTTAATTTCAGGGAAAGTTTTCTATGATATTTTGATCTAAATTTGCATGTTATGGAGAGCACTATAAATTAATTTCTCACCTCTGCGAACGCAAAATGTCTGCTGAGTGTGCCTACCCATCACCTTCCGTGACCAACGAGCCAAACCATCTCACAGGGACAATAAAGAATATCTTAATCTTATTACCTCCGCCGAGGAGATTATATTTTCGTTGGCGTTGGGTTTGTCTGTTTGTGTGCAAAATAACTCAAAATGTTATGAACAGATTTGGCTGAATTTTTTTTATGGATTCAGCCTCATAAAAAGGAAGAGGTGATTACATTTTGGGAAGAATTGGGTGATGGGATCATGCCGAACAAAAAATCCTCAAATCAATAACTATTGAAGTAATAGCAATATCAGGTATCTGTATGCATTCATGATCATCAAAGGCACTATGACGACCATGCCTTTGATGTCGGTGCCTTTGACGAGCATGCCTTGGCTCGTGCATGGCGGACTGTGCTCTATGAGTGCTTTTCTAGTATTATAATGCGTCAATATGAATGTAATGACAACAAAAATCTTTAAGTTGCTGTGTGTGCGAAGTATACCTTACAGCCCTTTACTCCTTCAACATGTGTTCTCCAGCGCCACCAACTTCAACACCCTTCCAACTGCTCTGATTTCAAATGTTGGGGCAGACAACTACAGCAAAACTTTCTGAGAAAACACTGCCCCCTCGTGGTGATATCTTTCACTGCATTAGTGGAGGGTTTTTACAAAAAGTACCTTTAAGGACGAACTTTTTTTTCAGATGGTGCAGCACAACACATACTGCAAAGAAAACGACTTACTGGGTATGTGCTGCAACGCTCCTCTTCATCGTTATCGTCCATGTCTGTTAAAAAAAAGACAAACCGTCACAGCCTCTCGATGATGTGCTGGAATCAGAATACTTTATTAATCCCCGGGGGAAATTACAGACACAGGAGCAGACTCATTCCACCAGGATGCTCCACAGAACGCCACAGGAAATCATTCCTATCTTGTGACACCTTAACTAGTTTCCCTCCATCGCCCTATCTTGTACATGCTGTATATAGTGTTTAAGTTTGGACTTGTACACATGTTTATTTATTTCATCTTCACTTTCTGCCTTTCAGACGGATGTTTATTTATATACAACAGTGCATCTGTGACAACAATGCACCCCCCATTCTTCTGATTCTGATAAAACAAGGCTGGACACCAAAGTCAAACACATCATGTGACCCTTCATTAACGCTTTGCTCTGATCAGCTGACTAAGAAAGGGTAAACCAGCCACAGGGGCCCACAAGCCAGTGTAGTCCTAGTGCCGGTCCCAAGCCCGGGTAAATGGTGAGGGTTGCGTCAGGAAGGGCATCCGGCGTAAAAACTGTGCCAAATCAAATATGCGGATTCATAACATGACTTCCATACCGGATCGGTCGCGGCCCGGGTTAACAACGACCGCCTCCGGTGCCGTTAGCCAACAGGGTGCCGGTGGAAACTATGCTACTGTTGGCCGAAGACCAAGGAGGGGGAGAGGGGGAAAGCGTGTTAGGAGGCAGAGAGAGAGGAGGAAAGGTAGGAGGGTGGAGGTGAGAGTAGGGACTTTAAATGTAGGGACTATGACTAGTAAAGGGAGAGAGCTGCTGATATGATGGAGAGAAGGAAGGTAGATATATTGTGTGTGCAAGAAACCAGGTGGAG
>VUQH01068454.1:0-10847 GCA_015106775.1 Etroplus canarensis
CACACACACACACACACACACACAAAGGGAAACCTTCTGTCAAGCAGCTCTCAGACTTTTTGAAAAAGTACACAAACACCCCACCTGCATCTTAAACTCACCCAGCTTTCAACTTATGTATTATTTAGCAGTTTATTTGGAGTCAAATGTTTTCTCGGCAAATCAATCAACTGTTAAACATGAAAAATGCCAAGGTGACATTTTCATTTGTTCCAGTTTTTGTCCAATCAACCATCCAAAACTGTTTACAGTGAATCAGAGTCATCATGGCCGAGGAGATGGCTGCCATTTCTGCTTTTAGGCAACATAACAGATTACTGACTTGACTATTTTTTTTTAGCTATCAGATATCAAACAAATGATATGAAAGTCAGTGTTTAATGTGTTTTCATTATTCTGGATCGGCTAAACACTGTTTCTGCTTTTAGAAATTTAACCTGTCATGTCATCATCAGATATGCAAAGCTGCTTTTTAGATCATTTTTTTATTTTTAATTGACAGAAGTGACATTTAATGAGCTTATCGCAGTGAGAAATCACATTAGTGCCTTGAGGTAAAATATCCACGTGAAATGCACTAAGAGTGGATGTCTCCACAGATGGAAAGCACCAGAATCTAAAAGTTGTACTTTCATAGAGTGCCTGAGTACTTGTTACTTTCTCCCTTTGCTGCATCCAACATGAACTTTCACACACTTACACAGGCACACATGCTGAGGTATATTTTCAATCAACCCCCGCCTTAGACCAGTTTCATGCAGAAAACACCACAGAGCATCACATAGCTTCGTGCCTCACAGGCAAAGTACACAAGATTTATGGTGAAGCGGCCTATAGGATGTGCATTCATGGTTAATTATAAAGAAGATATTCCTCATACATAATTAATTCATTATTAATTATTCAATCCTTTTATCATCTCCTAAATTTTAAATCATTCCATATATCTTATTAAATAGCAACAATACCATGATGAATATCCGTTCAATGGCTATATTGTACTTACCAATAATGTAAGAGTTTGAGAGAGCATTTTGGCTCTGTGTAGTGTCAGCTAGTCTCAGCAGTCATCTATATTTACTTGCATAACATGTTGTGGTTTTCATGTCACGATAAATAGATCGTGACTATAGATGACGGTTGTTTTCTGTGAAAGTACCACACTCTAAAATTGGTATAACAATGACAGTTTCACTGAGTCCATTTCAGAAGTAGGTAAAAATAACTTCAGAGCATGTGAAATGTCATTAAAACCGCACTTGCTGGAAATAAAATGATTTACTGCTGTGCTGTAACTGCATGATCATGATTGTCTGATCACAAAATGTGCGTGTCTGTGTGTGTTGGGCTAGGGGGAATCTACTGGGGGTGAAGAAGTAAGTATTCCTCACCCTGGGTGTGAAATTCATGTAGGTCTGTGATGGTTTGTGCAAATGGAGTGAGGGCACAGGCTGTGAAAACCTAATGCAATTTGATTAGAAGTTAACCGCAAAGCAATATTTTTCCTGCCTCAGTGCACTGAGAAAAAAAAGAACTATTTGCTTTTTTCTGTGTGAGTGAAAGTGAATGAGACTGACTGATGACCAAGCCTGGAGTGTTGTGTTCAATTACAAACAATAACATGTTGGTCATAATTAGGGTTTCAGGTGAGGCTGCTCAAGGACTAAATGTTGAAAGAAAACCTGTGAGAAGCACTGTGCTAAAACTTCATGTCATGCTTTTTCTTTTCACTGGAATAAATGCAGCTGAAGCTCAGGTTGATTTTGTATTCACAGGAGAGCATTTTCAGTCAGTCCCCATGACTGGAGAAAGAGATTACACACAGAATAATGAATTACAATATATCATGTCATACTGGAGGAACTGTACCAGCTCCTGCTGTCTTTTATTTGATGAAAGAATGAGCGCTCCTATTTTGACATCTTGTGAGACATCTTGTGACACAGCTCCTGCTATGAGCATGGAAACAAACAACCTTGTGTTGCTATGGACTCAGGCAATAAAAGTACACAATACTGACATTCAGGGATGCGGCAGATAGACAATCTTTTTATATATTTTTCTTAGTCGTTTCCAGCACTTGCTTGTGTTGTAGATATACATTAATTATCATAGGTGTGTTTCAAGTATAGAAATAATTAACTTCAGCTTTGTCAGAACAGTTGCAGCTGCAGTAACCAGAACTGATGGTGCAACTCGATTTACAGACAGAACAGGATTCTACTCATTTACAGTCCTGCAGTAGTCAGTTCTCTTTTGCATTCCTTCATTTTCTCCCAGCTGAAGCAGCTAATATGGAGCAGGTTAATTTGGCTCCTTTCCAACTTTTGCTGAAAATCAAATTTCTCTTCTATCCCATGGAGGTGTCGGCCTCTATCAGAGCCAGTGGTGGGAGGCAGACGAGTGATTAGTTTCCTACAGATTGGGCTTCAGTAAACTGTGTCAAGAAGCGAACACAGTGACCCTGACATTTTCAGTATGGCCAAGGGAGGGGAAGATCCACTTAATGGCTAGTCCTGTGCCAGCCAACATCCCCACTTTGGATCAATAATTGCTTCATTAGTTAATCTGATTGAGTGTGTGAGCAGCCTGTAGTCGATGCAGAGTTACCTCTCTTTCTGTGAGGAGTCTGTGTTTTATTGATTTCATTGTTCTCTGTAGAGCCTAACTTTCCCCTCAACTAATCCTCACATTTGCACGAAGAAAAGGAGACTGGATCTCTTTGTTTGAGCTCCTCATCTCCCTCCACGCCTCACTTATATTAAACCCGATCAACAGAAACTTTTTCTTGACAGTAACAATAAAAGAAATGGTGAGGGAAAGTCATGTCTTATGTTACCATGTAGTTATGCTTCTTGTGATTTAAAAGGGCAGCATGTTTTATACTTGTTGCAGCATATTTCTATTTATTCTTTTTCATATGTCACTGTTAAGAGTTGTGAAAATTTTTATTTCAAGTGGCAGTTAATAAAACTTGTGTGCATAAAACTAATCCACCTTGTAGGCGCTGTCATTGAGAAGAAAACTCATGTATTTATGTACTCTTTAAACCTGTATAAATCTGCACCACAAACTGTGAAAACACTAACGTATTAGCACCTGTTAAGTTGATCTGCTTGTAACTTGTTGCTTATTTGCACATGCAACAGTTAACTGCAATATAAGCATTTAATTAGTCATACTTTGTCAATACAGCAAATGTAAGTTCAATGCTTGCACTCCTTTTAGCATCGTTTGGATCTCGGCCACTGGCTTTCAGACCAAAGCATTATGCCAGGAGTTAAAATATGCTAAAACACTGAGGGGACTGCAGATTCAGGTGACGTCCCATAATAACCTTTTTCACAATAAATGATGTAATTTGCATCATTGTCAGTATAACAAGAGATTGCCTATATTAAAATATATTGCCCTAAGATTTTAAATCTAAGAATATGTGTGAACACTTCAAGAATGCCAACATTTTTGACTGCTCCTTGTCTTTTATGTTTTAGCATGTTGTTTTACCTTGTATTGTCGAAACTATAAATTGTATTACCATTGGGTTCCGATTAGCACACTAATAAAACAATAATGCTTAATGTTGATGTTCACAGACGACACTGTGATCTGTAGTGAGAGTAGGGAGGAGGTTAAGAGAGCCTGGAGAGGTGGAGGTATGCACTGGAGCGAAGAGGAATGAAAGTCAGTAGAAGCAAGACAGAGTACATGTGCATAAATGAGAGGGAGGCAGGTGGAACGATGAAGATGCAAGGAGTAGAGGAAGTGAAGGTGGATGAGTTTAAATACTTGGGATCAACCATCCAAAGCAATGGACAGAACACAAGAGAGGTGAAGAAGAGAGTGCAGGCAGGGTGGAGTGGGTGGAGACAAGTGTCAGGGGTGCTTGTGACAGAAGGATAGCAGCAAGAGTGAAAGGGAAGGTTTACAAGACGGTAGTGAGACCTGCTAATGATGTATGGTTTGGAGATGGTGGCACTTACAAAAAGACAGGAGGCAGAGCTGGAGGTGGCAGAATTTAAGATATTGAAATTTTCCCTGGGAGTGACCAGGATGGACAGGATTAGAAATGAGTACATCAGAGGGACAGCTCATGTTGAGAAGTTTGGAGACAAAGTCAGAGAGGCAAGGCTGAGATGGTTTGGACATGTTCAGAGGAGGGGTAGCGGACATATTGGACAAAGGATTTTGAGGATGGAGCTGGCAGGCAGGAGGAGAAGAGAAAGACCACAGAGCAGATTCATGGATGTAGTGAATGAGGACATGCAGAGGGTTGGTGTGAGGGAAGAGGATGCAATGGATAGGGTGAGATGGAGGCAGATGATCCGCTGTGGCGACCCCTAACGGGAGCAGCCGAAAGAAGAAGAAGAAAAAGAATGACTTTTAATAAAATGAATGATAGTTACAATTATAATATGGAATGTGTTACTTGCAAATGTATTCAACACTTTTTATACCTTTAATTAGATATAAATTATGCTATTACTTTCAAAAGCAATGTAATTACTTTGATGGTCAACAGCAGTGTCTAAGAATATTTCAGAATGAATAATCACAGATTTCAAAATAATACACCTGTCTGAGAGCTGACCCTTTAGTTAGTCAATAAAACCTCGAGGCAAAGACTCAATCATGATGGCCAGAAGTTTCCAAAGTAAGTTAAACATCAATTTGTAGCAAAGCAGACACGGAGAGAAACATGCACAACTTTGTTTCAGTCTCTTAATCACACAAGGGTGGCTCGCCAAATCATCAAGCAGTTCAATGCAGATACTGGTAAATCAAGTTGCCTTTCCATAGGCCTGTGCACGAAGCACTATGGTAAGACATTTGTTTTACATTTAAGTTTTCAAGTTAATCCAACCCCCCTCTTTATTGTGCGGACTCAACACGGGACATTGGGTAGGCTACCCCTGAATGCAGACAGGATATGTAGTCTGTCACTTCAGTGTAGAGACAGCCATCCTGTTCAGGCTGTGTTTAGAATGAGTCCTGTCATGAAGTCCATCACTACAGTGAAGTCCATGTAACTGGACAGAGCTCAAAACAGATTTGCCAGTTTACACTATATTGTGTAATGATGTCACAAAATAATGATAAAAAATATTACTACTATTCCTATTGCTATTTCGGGGATGTTAAGATGAAATTTAGGGGTGCTTGAACACCCCTAGAAAGGGCCTAAACTCACCAATGTGCATTACAGCAATGGTTTGAAAAGGAGCAAAAGCAGCAAATGGAGGTTGGGTAGCAGCACTACCGAGTGCATAAAAACATCATTATAGTGAAAAACTGGTCTGTCTATGAATGACCCAAAAATGTGTTTCTGAGCACATTTAAATGCCCAGATGTACTATTAAAATATCCAAGATGCCAGATTTGAACCTTTTAAAAGTACAGGAAATACTGCAAGATTTTGGCCATGTATAGCCAAAAAACAGTAGCTCCCGCATTATTTGCTGCATACACACCTACAAAGCTTATGCTACACTCAGTTTGGAACATTTCATTACACTTTCTGTAGCATGCTATGAAGCTGTTTGTCTTGTCATTTTGTGTGAGGCTTTTATCCTGCTTTTAGTTGGTTAATCCTGTATTGTGGAACTGTCTTGGATGTTGGTGCAAATTCACCGAGACAAATTCCTTATGAAACCATTGTGCTTGGTGAAAGAAAGCAACTCCTACATGTCTGTGGCCTGATGGGAAGATGTGGCAGGAAAAAAAAACTAATGCAGATTTAAAAAGTACAAGAGTGAGTGAGTTTCTCATAGTGTTGAATAAAAATTTAATAATCTTCTGTCTGACATAAATGCAGGTAATGATCACTGAGCAGGTAGTCTAAAGAGGAAATTACATGAAACTTTGCTATTTACTTTATGCTGACATTTAGATGAAGGCACGCATGCTAATATTCATATCAAGATTTCAAAAGGCAAAGCCTTAATCAAGAGAGAGAATTCTCAGAAAACACATCTATATTTTTCATAAAATCTTGAAATATTAGAGACCAAATATTAACTAATTATTAATGACATCGAATGAATGAGCATTTATTGTTTGAAGGATTCACATTAAAAGCTATAGAAACCAACTGAAAAACCCCATGGATAAAGCATGTGAGGGAGAATCAATTACACCGAGGGCTGCAGGAAAAAAATAGAGCTCAGATGTAGTACAGATTCACATTCTGTCTCTGCCTGCTTTCTGTGGTGGATGCAGCTGCTGGTGTATGATATTTTTGACCCAGTCTTACAGGTTCGGCTGCTGTGTTGTGTCTGTTTCCCAAATTACCTGGTTGTGAATGCATAAATGTTTTTCACTGGCAACATGAAAGGCAGAGAAATTATTCATGAAGATGTAGACTGGTCTGCTACAACTCAGGCATCTGTCAGCTGTCAGTATTGTTTATTTCTCACCTGAGCCTGAAACTATTTGTTGGTTTGTCGCTTAATGGCGGCTTGTTGCCAGTGGAATGTGCGCTACTTAAATGCCGCCTGCTGCAGGCTGATGCTTTGAAAAACAACTCAAAATAAACACAAATGGCATTCTCTTGTTATCCCACTCTAATACGCCACTGAATATTTTGGGAATACATCTTCCACCACTTTCTTGTAATAATATGCAACACCCAAATGTTCCATGAAATTAACTCTTAAACAAATGATAAGTCATGTTAAGGCAATTTAAAAAGTTTTAATTCATTGCTATGCAGGGATTTCAAAGTTGTTGGAATAATTTGTTTGTGCACTATCATTTGCTCCTGACTTTTTCTCTCTTTTTTTAAGCAATAAAGTGGTGAAAGCAGGTTGACATTCTGTTCAGCAGTTAATCTTTAAAGCACAAGGGGTAGATACCAGCTGAAGAAAGATACAATCTCTTGATATATTGGAGTGAAAAGGGCATGTCAAGAATATCAAACAGACGACAAAGTAATCAAATATAAAAGATGAACATTTTTTTCTCTTGCAACAACAGAATCACTTGGTACATTTATATGGTGTGAGAGGAAAGGCTGGAGAGATTTCATAGAAATTTGTACAATGTAGAAAAACAAGACCTCCAGGTTTCAGGGGCTGAGGTCTGCATGCTTTGTTTCTGAGCTTTACATACATTAAAATAATCCTGCTCCCATTCGGCTGCTTGGAAATGTGTCACCAAACAAGGTTTAGAGAGTCTGCAAAGTTTAATGATCAAATACAACAGTAATTGCTATCTTTGTTGATTGCTGTCAATGTATATATTTGTTTGCTAGTTTATTTAACACACTTCTGGCAAATAACACATTAGCACAGCATCCATGGCCAAAACAAGCTTCCAGCTGGGACATCATTCAATTACAAATACAGCCAGAAGAACACTTATAAAAATCAAATGCCTAAAACGCAAAAGGACTTGATCGTCTATGACCACGGATCTGACCTTGACAAATTATTCCACTCAAGCTCCAGGATTAATGAATAGTGAAAACATTTTATATAATGGCACCTTACAAGTTCCTGTAAAAGTAACAGAACCCCTGAGAGGTTTACCCATCTTGGTGAGCATCTGAGGAGACTTTTTACCTTTATTGCCTATAAAAGTGAAATGATGATGTGTGATCTTTGTGGTTCCGTATACACATTAAAAGCTCAGGAATTTTAATGAACAAAACATTGTGGGGATGGCATAAATAGGCTACAACATTCATATGTAGTTTTTAAAGTTTAGCACAAAGACTTGCTTATCGAAACGTCCAAAGGCGCAGGAGCATTATTAGCACAGATTTTGGAGTCATCGTTTCTTCTAGTCATTTTCCTTTTAGCTCTGTTTTTGGTCTCCACCATCTACTGCAAGATGTGTCTCGGTATTTAGCTGTTCCACTCTGCTAAAATGTTATTATGTAGGTGAGCATGAGCCAAAATACTACATTTTTGAGATGATAGGTACTACAAAGCTGAGAGGAACTATAGTGGTTGGAGATAAATTTCAGAGTGTTCACTGCAAAGAATGTGAACCTATATTAATGTGAAAATATTGATTACAACTGCTTTAACTCTAAAAGTAATAACACTCCATAAAACTGTTGGCAGCCTAGCACAGCATTAATTAATTACATTACTTTTTTAACCCTGGTCACCAGTCCTGCAGAATGCCAAAATATCTACTTCTTCTTCTTCTTCTTCTTCTTCTTCTTCTTTCGGCTGCTTCTGTTAGAGGTCGCCACAGCGGATCATCAGCCTCCATCTCACCATATCTCTTGCATTCTCTTCCCTCACACCAACCCTCTGCATGTCCTCAATCCTTCTCCGTGGTCTTCCTCTTCTCCTCCTGCCTGGCAGCTCCATCTTTAACACCCTTTGTCCAATATATTCACTATCGCTATTCTAAACCTGTCCAAAATATCTCAGCCATGCCTCTCTGACTTTATCTACAAACTTCTCCAGTTGTGCTGTCCCTCTGATGGACTAATTTCTAATCCTGTCCATCCTGGTAACTCCCAGAGAAAATCTTAACATCTTAAATTCTGCCACCTCCAGCTCTGCCTCCTGTCTTTTCATCAGTGCCACCGTCTCCGGAAGGTACATCATGGCAGGTCTCAGTACTGTCTTGTAAATCTTCCCTTTTACTCTTGCTACTGCCTGCACACTCTTCTTTACCTCTCTTGTGCTCTGTCCATTGCTTTGGATGCCAAAATATCAAATTGATAAAAAAAACATTGTAACTTAAGTACTGTTCTATACATATAAAGAACACTTTTAATGGGACTCTAGTTCTGAGAAGAACTAGGTACACCTGAACTCAGTGGCAATTCTGGAGTCTGTTGAGGCCCTAGGCAAAAATTCCCACAGCGCCCTTCAATCCATCGTTCATCAATATTAGATTATAAATAATCTAACAGTAACATGCTAATATCATCAATTTTAAAAGCTTTCATGTAATAAAATTAAAAAACTTTGAATCCAACTTTTGAATGTCCTTCTTTGGCTTAGCTTTCACTAATCATTGTTTACAATTTACATTTGATAGGGACTATGTTATAGCTGTATTAAAGAGGATTAAACTTATGGGTAAATATAGAGTTTTCACCATCATAAAACCTCTGGGCCTACATTACAAATATGGCAAACTACAATAAAATACACACATCACACTGCACATACAGTACAACAATTTACATCAGGATGCCTTAGTAACTTAGAGCACAAATGTCCACATTTCTTTGCATCTAAATTTCATAACTTTTTATCAGGAATTTTGTTGTTGTCTTTATTAGGTTTGTTTAAACAGAAAAATGTACACCACTTGTAACGGATGGAGTAAGGTGGGACCCCCTTGCGAGGATCAGGTCTCTCCAAATGTTACAGCAAATGTTGCACATTGCTACAGCTGTAGTTTAAGGTATGTCAGCCCTTGGGGGCCATTGGCCTGGGACCCCAAGCTGTTACCTGCCTTGCCTGGTGGCAAGGCAAGCTGCACCTCTGCTCCTACGGGTTCCATAGGAAGTAAGGGCTCATTTATAGTACAGGGTTGGTCCATCGAAGAGCCCATGCACAGCTTCAGAGACCTTTGTCTGGATTTTGTAGCTGTTTACTGTCACCGGGGGGAATGTCACATTCAACTGGTCTGTGGGCTACTCTTACTTGCTGTTCTTGGTTCTTCAGCGAGCTACCACAAAGATTGAGGTTATACAAAGAGCTTTTCATGTGGTTTTTTTTTTTTTAAATCTTTTGGTTTTTTTCTCGGCTTTTTCCTCTACGTTGGGTCTTTGTAGTGTAGTGCCTTACACATTTGCCTTTCACACGAATGCTCCCTGATTCAAGTCAAGCCCTTTCAGTAATGGGAATAGGGATAGGTATCTTTAATATTTTAATGGTACTACTACTCTTAGCGGTGCTGCTTATTGGTCCGGTTTGGTAAAAACATTTTTATTTGTACTTTTTGGTGGAACAAACATTAAAAAATAACAGAATTAACATTGTTTTATATACATATATATATATATATATATATATATATATATATATATATATATACAGTAGCCTATCAATCATAACCTACTGTATCACTGATCAGTTTGTCAGCACCAGACACTGATGTCATGGTCCCCTGCCCTCCGGGTCTGGATCTTCCTTTTCTTTCTCTTTCACACTCTCTTGGGTGCGGGTTAGGCACTAATCAAAATCTGCTATAGTCCTAGGTGTGGTTGTGTCTTGGTGAAGTGGAGGCTACACACCTGTTGCTGTGTGGTGATCACCACTGCTTTTAAGTCTCCTCTGTACTCCCCAGGAGTGTAGCTACTCCTCACTGTCATGGTTCCCCCTGCCCTCGCTGGTCTGACCCCGCCCCTTCTGTCTCTTTCTACCTCCCCTGCTCCCTCTGTTCTGTCGGGCTAGGCTGGGGACCATTAACCTCTTTCCATTCCAGCTGTGTGATCCGGCCACGCCTCCTCCTCCCACCTGCTGGTCATCAGCTCATCCACCCTGCTGCCTTTTTATCCAGCGGAGGGGCATGAGGCCGACGCTGGATCGTTGTCTTACCTGCGTAAGCAGCCCTGGCCGTTAAAACTTACCACGAAACATAGTCTAGCCTCGCCGTTGTCTTTTCTGAAGTTTCTAGCCCTTGCCCTCTGCCTCAGTTCTACTGGTTCACCTCTAACCTCTGCTCTCCTCTCCCCCAGGAAAAACCTTGGACTCACCGAAACTCACTCGGGACCCGTTTACTGGAAACCACCGCTTGGGACCCCCCAGCCCACCCTCTGGACTCACCCCTGCACCTTGCATATTCGGTTTATCTCTGTACTCCCTTTTTCTTTACAATAAACCTCAGTCAAACGAGCTTCCTGCATCTGGGTCTGTTCTGGGTTACGG
>VUQH01068465.1:9575-22390 GCA_015106775.1 Etroplus canarensis
GCCTGTTCCAGAAGCAGCCATGCAAGTCCAATCCATGATACAGCCTCCGCCACAGATCAGCTTGTATGTTTAGGATAATGAGCAGATCCCTTCTTTCTCTGTACTTTGTACTTTTTCCATCATTAGAGGTTCATCTTTGTCTCATCAGTCCATAAAACTGAGTCCCATAACTGTTGTGTACTGTTTTTTGCAAATTCCAATCTGGATCTCTGATTTTTATGATTCGTTTGCATCTTCCAGTATGGCTATATTTGTAAAGTCTAGAACTCTTGTGAAAAGTGGACTAGGATATTTCCTCCCTTGCTCTTTGGATGTTATTCATAATGTTACAAACTGTTATTTGGGTTTTTTTCTTCACTGCTAACCATCTGTCTGTCATCACTTTTGTTGTTGTTTTCCTTGGATGACCAGTTCAATGTCCTTTGCTCAGTACACCGGTAGCTTCCTTTTTATATCAAGAACATTAAAACTGTGATACTGGGTATGCCCAGTATTTTTGAAAATGCCTCTAATTGATTTTCTCAGCTCCAGAATGGCATTCTTTTCCCCAACAGACAGCTCTCTGGTCTTCATGTTGGCTTGTCATTCTTAAGTACCTAGGTAACAAAGTGAGACCTGTCACTTGTCATGTTCAAATACTTAAGCTCACTTAAAAATGTGGGTGGTCTGCTACAAAATTTATGTTCTATGCTGTTTAACATATCTAGATGGAAATACCAGGGAATAAACACTGAAACTCTAATCTCTCTTCTTAAATTTATCTTTTGATCTCACACACAAATGTCTTCAGTACACACTAAAAAGAAATGGATTGGTCTTGCTGCTCCAATACTGTAAGTGTGACAAAGGGTGTCCTCCCCCTGAAAATGACCAGATTAAATGGTTTACCATCACATCCCCCTGATAGCAGCAGATGTCTATTAGTATGCTGGCTATAAATTAGCTTTAAATTATGGACTTTAAGTCTTTCATAATTCAATAGCTTCCTCGAAGCCATATGGATTATAGTATAGTAAGAAATGCTGACATGGCCACAATCCTCTTTCAAATGAAAATTGCTTTCTGTAGTTCTGCTGAAGGTAAAATGAAGCCGTCTTAGGAGTCTCTCAGAGGGATATGCCCTCATAGTTGGCACCCACAAAGCTGAGGTGTCATGTTGAAAGTGGTCTGTAGAGATTTTGGCCACTATGAATGCTACTGAACAGGTTCTTTTGCAGTTGTGTCCCTGTGCTTTGTAGTTCTGGATTAAAGAAAAACACTGCTATCATGCAAAGCAATCTGAATTGTGTTAAAGAGATCAACTGCGCAGGGAGGAGTGGGGTGGTGTGGGGTGGCAATGGCTCCCCCCTTGAAAATGTTCTATCTCCCCCATTGAGTCCCTGTTGTCAGGCCTATGCAACCCCTGAAAGAAAATTCGGCAGGGCGCGGAGTGAGATAGAAATATTTAGAGCTACTTTTTTTCTGTGGAAAAACTGTTTCGTCTTCCTCAGTGCATCACTGTAAATATAAACAGAAATGCCAAAGAATATTAAATGAGGTGAAAGCTAATGGGTTAGCCCTCTGGAGTCAATGGATGCGCCTACGAGTCCGAACTGCATCCCTTGCCCAAGAAACAAAAAGCAAAAGCTTGGTCACATGTTGTGGACTCGCCAGCATGCCCGTCCACTCTACAGGGTTAATTGTAGATGGAAATCAATAAATTTGTAAGTTTATGTACCTCAGTGGTTTGGTCCATTTAACTCTACTTTACCTGAAAACCAAGGCTGTATGAGACACTTAGTTCCTTCTGCTTCTGAAGTGAAATTTAAAATATTGACAGTGGTAACCAGACTGCATTTTATTAGTTATTGCACTAATAACGCTTTGCCATTAAATGATGTCCATTAATGTAGCTGCTATATTATTAAAGAGCAGCTTCGTCTCCCAATGCTCAAGGTCTGCGCTCATTAGAATCATTATAAAAGATTTTTCAAACTGTTTTCAAGTGTTCTTTTTGATTTTTAGTTTTACAGACCTCAGCGAGCCACACAATGCAAGAGAATGTCACAGGGTTTCCTTCAATAAACTAATGAGTAGGAATGATTGCACCAGCCTTGCCTAGTCTTTAAAAAAGAACTCTTCATTTTGAAAAAACACTGCCACAATGGCTTAATGTTTAAATGCGTCCTGTAACGAGCTGTAGCAGTATTTGGTAAGGCAGTTGAATGTTTCAGTGTTGTTATAGGTTCATGCGAGAGAGCATTTGGAACTGCTATAAAAAGTGTCCTTTTACAGTTCAAAAACAAAAAAAAACAACACCCTAATTAAAGAGATTTATCTTTAGAGCTGCTAGCAGTTATAAAGTTGCGAGCCTTTTGACAAGTCACAGAAAGAAAATTCCAGTCAAAATATTTGAGGTGAGAAAGTTCTGCCAGCAGCTGTGATTAGTGTGTTACATTATTCAGAGGTCTGTAATGGATACCTTTTTCCCGTCTAGCCAAAAATGGATTTTTCCCCCTGCCCATCAGAATTTTTTCACAGCCGATATTTACTCATGTGGCACACTTGGCTGTGCAGAGGTGCCCGTCCTCATGTTTGTGATATTTACTCATTTGCCTGCCTGTGCCCTCCATATTTATGCCTGCGTGCCATTGCATGTGTGTGAGAGAGCACCCATGTGTGATATTTGCTGAACCGATCATGCGGATCCTTTGTGTGCAGCTACCCCTTTCCAAGGTTCAATATTCTCAACACATGTGGACTGTTGACAAAATACCTTAAAGTGTTCTAATATATTCAAAAATGCTACATTTTCTGGCCTTTTGTGGATGCCTGTGCTGGCAACAGGTGGCACCACGAGAATTCTCCCTTGGCCCAGCTATCTGATCGGTCCAGTGTCGGACTACTGTTAAAATGCAAAATAAAATCAAAGCAAAAAATATCATAGCTCTGCTACTGTTATTCTACACAGGAAAACATGTGCTGTGTAATTTTTGAACATTGGTGCCGGCATAGGTCTGAGGAAACACCAAAGGTACACAAAAAAATCACATGTATGAGTTCCTGTAGACGCGTGACCCTAAAGACACTTGGCCACAGCCACACCATCTAGAGGAAAGAAAAGGCAGAGCAAAGGAAGTAGAGAAAAACAGAAGGGGGTCAGCACTGGAGGACAGGGGACCATGACCACAAGGCGATTCACAAAGAGCTATTAGCTGAAAACTCGGTGTACTACATCATGGTGTGCAGTGTGTCCTTAAAAAAATTCGAGGAAAGAGGACAAGCAGAGGACAGAAGTGTCATGGTTCCCCTTTTTGGTCCCCCTTTTGAGCTCATCTTCCTCTCTCTCCTTCCCTTCATCCCTAGTTGTCTTCGTCTTAGTCTGCGTCTTATTTTGGTAGTCTGTCTGGTCCCCGCGACACTCCCCTTTCCTTAATCGTCTCAGCTGTGTTCCCTACCACCTGTCCTCCTCTCACTGGTTGTCTCCGTCTATTTAAATTCTGTCTCCTCGTCTCTCCCTTGTCCGGTCATTGATGTTGATGTTGTTTCGTCGTCTTCATCGTCTCCGTCTCCCTGCCTGTGTCTTCCCTCTTTGGATTATTTCCCCCGGCTTCCATCCCAGGTGGTTTTTGGTTTTGGACTTTGTTACCTTTGTTGGCAAAATAAAGCCTATTTCAGTTATCATCCTGTCTCAGCGGTACTGCATTGTGGGTCCACACCTCACCTCACCTCTACACGGCTCACCGTGACGGAATGACCAGACTGACAGTGGACCCTGCGGACTGCTTACCTTCCGCCGAGGAACTGCGGCAGTCCTTCCTGCGCCACCTAGAGGGTGGTCTTCCTGCCGGCCTCCTTCCTGGCCGCCGGAATTATCTCCGAGCAGGGTTGGTCCCTTCCATTTGTGGGTCAGGTGTCACGGGCCCGTCTCCTTGGGACCCCCCCCATCTGTAAAACACGGTGGAGGCTCTGTCATAGTTTGGGGCTGCATTTCAGTCAGTGGTGTTGGGGAGTTTGTCAAAATTGATGGAATTATGAACACAGAAATTTCACTTTTTGATCAACTATGCAATACCATCTTCAAAGCTTCAGACTGGCATCATGTTTCAGTATGACAAAGATTCCGAGCCTTCCTGGATCAGTCATGGATTGGCCTCCCCAGTCCAATCAAAATTAGTGAAGTAGTGTGGGTTTATCTTGACAGAGGATGGATCAAAAGGCAGCCAACATCCAAAGAAGAGCTTTAGAATGTCCTGCAAAAAGCCTGGAAAACTATTCCTTACGACCACTTTAAAGAAATGACAGAAAAGCTTGCCTAAGATAGTTAAGACTATGTTCAAAGTGGTCATAACAAATACTGACTTTCTGGCTTGTTATAATTGTTCAAACTTTGCTTTTGCCTTATGTACTGAACTTCCATTTATCTTTGCACATTTAAATAAACTGCCGCACCCATTTCCCATCTCCCTTGCAACACATAAAGAAATGAGGGGGGGCTCAACACTTTTGCACAGTGCTGTTTGCATTGTAACCACTTTAGGAAAAGAGATAAGCCAGCGAACGGCAGGGACTCACACAGGCTACAATGAAAGAGTCATCACAGGTCCTGAGCATCTGTTTCATCGTTATTTTGATGTTCTAAACAGGCTAATGTTTTCTTTTGGAGTTTAGCCTCATTTGCAGTCATTAGTTTAGCATGAATTAAACATCTGTGTGCATCCACCACTTATTCTTCTAAATGAGAAGGTTACATTAGCATAGCAGATGGCAGGGTGAGAATACACTTAAGGAGCAACGTACTTGAGCTCCTTATCTCTTCATCACTTACTACTCCCTCCTTTCTCCTCTCTGCCTACCTTACGTTCTCTCACATCCCTCATCCTTCATGCCAGTCTTTTTCCACACCTTAATTTCACACGTTCTTTTCCTAACTTCCTGCAAAAAGATACACTATAGTAAAGTTCTACTCAAGCTGCAGAAGAAGAGGGGGGGGGTGAGGTTTTTTCTGTTTGATTGGCAGGAAAAAAGGTGTCATAAAATTCCTCCCACCAAATGTCTATGCCTGGTGGTTTAGATAAATTACTCATTTGTATCATTTTGGTAGCGCACAGTCTAATCATCCAGAACTAGTCCCAAATGTTATTTAGTGTGTTCCAAATCAATTTTTTATCAGCTCTGGGATGCTGGGACGCTGTTCATTTTGATCACTGATGTTACTTCATCTTCATCTTCAAAACTGAATAGGAAACCTCTCGCCTTGTTTGTTCCCCAGTCAGGGCTGTCTTCTGCATTTATTTTTAATAAACATGTTCTGATCAAAAATGCGCACTGTTTTTGTATTTGTGTTGTTGCTCTTTGTGTTGTTGTTTTAACCAACTGTGGAAATATTACTACTGAGAGCAAGCATATTCATTCTACAGCGTTATAAATTTTAATGAATTTACATTTTGTGGATCCCCACTGTTGTATAGATGCAGAAAATACAAATTTGACCCGAAGAAGTTCTAGCGATGCCTTTGGGTTTTGAGTGTTTGATGTGGTTGTCATATAATGAGGAAAGTGACATCTGTATTGTCCACGGCAAATACGTACGGAGGTCTTCAAAACTCATCCTTCTTCTGTGGAAAGCAGACTTGAAATAGTCAAATTGAATTTCTGACACTATGTTAGCCATCTGTACATAACAAGAAAGCAGCAGAAGCAATTTGCAGAAAGTACAGCAGCATCACTTTATACATAGCAGCATAACAGGCAGCCAATTAGAGGCCCGTCTGATTCAGAGCCATTGTTTGGGTTTGATTTGATTGGCTCATGATCAGCAGCGAGTTGGAGCTCCTCAGACCCCCAGCCAGCTGCTAACAGCAGCTGGCATTGAAGCAAGAAAGAAATCATCCAGGCGTGGCCACAGCATAAAATATAATCAACAGCACTTTCTAAATGTGTTAGTCCAGAGTTACTGGAATAAGACTAGACACTCATCAACAACTTTATTTGGTTCACCTTGCCCCTTTTGCCTTCAGAGCTGTCTAATTCTTCATGGCATAGATTCAACAAGAAGCTGGAAATATTCCCCAGAGATGATCAGTCAACATCCCAGCAAATTCACTCCAAGGTCAGACTGTGCAATGTCAGAGACTTTTAGAATTTTATAATGTCAGAGACATTCTAAAAAATGAAAGAGCAAGATTTCAGACTCTAAGGGCTTCAGTTAGCATGTTGAATGTTAAAGTTCATGACAGTTCAACTAGAAACAAACTGAACAAGTATGGCTTGTTTGGAAGGACTGCCAGGAGAATGCCTCCTTTGGCTTACAAAGTTGCACCTTAACAACCTACAAGACTACTAGAACAACGTCCTATAGACAGATGAAACCAAAGCAGAGAGGTTTAGCCATAAGGCACAGCGCCAGGTTTGGTGAAAGCCAAACATAGTATATCAGTACAAACACCTCATGCACACTTTCAAGCACAGTGGTAGAGAAATGATGATTTGGGCTAGTTTTGCAGCCATGGGACCTGGGGACTTTGTAATTATTGAGTCAACCATAAACTCATCTATATACAAAATTATTCTAAAGTCAAATGTGAGGACATCTGTATGACTGCTACAGCTTGGCTGAAATTAAGTTATACAACAGGACAATGATCCCAAGCACTCAAACACAACAACAGAATGGCTGGAAATGAAAAGAATCAAGGTGTTCCAATGGCCCAGTCAAAGTCCAGACCTCAACCTGACTGAAATGCTGTGGCAGGGCCTTAAGAGAGCTGTACATAAACGAATGCCCACAAACCTCAAAGAACATAAGTAAAGTTGTGAAGAAGAGTGGGTCAAAATTCTCCAAAATTACATGAGAGACTGATAAAGTCATACAGAAAATGACTCACAACTAAGTAGTTTTCCCCAAGAGATTCTTAAAATAGGTAGTCCATTAGTACCACAGTAGTTCACTACAAGTGGTTTGAGCAAGACTGTAACAATTTAAGTGTTTTCTTTTTTTTTGTTTTTTTTTGTTTTTACGAGAGCGTACAAATTTGCATGTTTTTAAAAAAGCCATTTTTAGGAATATTCAAATATCCTTGAGCTGTTTAATCAAATGAGCAGTGCAGTTGTTTTACTGTCAAAACAGTAATGGATCCACCTGAGCGGCTGAAGGGCTAAAGAGGTTTTCCCAAATGCATGTCATTTATGTAATTCTGTCTTGATGTTTTAATACATGTCAGCACATGCCAAAAAATAAATAAAAATACATCAGTGAGACCAAAGAGGTGAAATGTATCACCAATTAGACCATTATCATGTAGCTATAGACTGAGTCTGCTGGTTTTTTATGCAGTTTATTTTTTGTCTTTTCAGGAAATCAGCTGAAATCCTATCTTTCAACCTTATATGTTCTGTTTTATTTAATCAGCTTGACTGAAAACACCTGCTGTGCATGATAATTAAGAAACAGAACTTTCAAATACCTGTTTTGCAGCCTACTACTATCAATATTTGAAAAAGATAAGCTGCAATGGTTCTGTAACATATTTGGTGAATTTCCGGTGTTTGTTCAAATATTTTTACCCAGGAGGCCAGGTCTTGGTTAGTCATGGTTTCACATTACTAACCTCAGTGTGGCGGGAGAAGGTCAAATTCACACTTCCCGAGTGCAAACGGGACTGTCATTGTGAAAGTTAATGTATAGCACACTGATTCATTAAAAACAACCTGAAGAAGGTTACAGTTGTTTCATGTTGCACCAATTAAAGATCTGTCCCCCATAACCTATGAAGTGCGTTACATGTTTAACTTGGAGTCAAGACTGAACAAAGCCCAGTTTCACAGTTGCAAGTGAACTGAATATTATTGTTGATCATATCATGGTTGCATTTTCCGTCCTAAATAGTTGTAATTTTTTTCTAAAAAAAAACATCAGTCTATAATATTACGGCTACATAGGAATATATGCAGTGTTATATTATTGCTACATTTTAATATTGCTATCGCAGTTATTACTAAATCTTTGCATTATTACGAGATATCTTAAAATTGCTACTTGTCATTGCTATATAGTAAAAATGTTTCTACCAGCTGTTGCATTGTTATGCTTAATGCTAAATCATAAGATTACCCCTGGTTATGTTCACATGGTAAAAACTGCTCTAGGTATTATTAAATATTAGCTTTATTGCTAGATGCAGCTATATATTTTAGCATTATCATGTTTGGTTAATGCAGATTTGCTATTTATTGATAACTTAGCATAACAGGGATGAAAGGTGATTTAACTGATATAAGCGGCAGATGGACTGGTATGAGAGTTTCACAAACTGCTCTACTAGGATTTTTCATGCAAAGCTATTTCTAGGGTTTACAGAGAATGATCTGAAAAACAGAAAATATCCAGTGAGCAGGAGTTTTATGGGCAAACATACCTTGTTGAGGACAGAGGGTAATGGTCAGACTACTTTGAGCTGATATGAAGGAAATGGTATGACTTACTGTTACAACCTAGGTATGCAGAAGAGCATCTCAGAATGCACAACACGCCAAACCTTGAAGCAGATGGGCTACAGCAGCAGAAGACCACAGCAGGTGCCACTCCTGTCAGCTAAGAACAGGAACCAGAGGCTACAAATTGCATGAATGCACCAAAATTTGCAAATAAAGATTGTAAAACCATTGCCTGGTCTAAGGAGTTTTGATTTCTGCTGCATTAGTCAGATGGTTGAGTAAGAATTTGGCATACGCAGCATGGATTCATCCTGTCTCACATCAACACTTCAGGAGGGTTGTGGATTATGTAATTTTGTGGGTGCTATTTTCTTGGCCCTTTAGTACCAACAGAGCATTGT
The DNA here is from genome assembly GCA_015106775.1 of Etroplus canarensis. Classification (NCBI taxonomy): domain Eukaryota; kingdom Metazoa; phylum Chordata; class Actinopteri; order Cichliformes; family Cichlidae; genus Etroplus; species Etroplus canarensis. Next base: position 18,392 of record VUQH01068465.1, read on the forward strand.
TTAAATACCACGGCCTTCCTGTTGCTGACCATGTCCATTCCTTTATGACCACAGTGTACCCATCTTCTAATGGCTGCTTCCAGCAGGATAATGCACCGTGTCACAATGCTCAGATCATCTCAAACTGGTTTCTGGAACATGACAGTGACTTCATGGTCCTCAAATGGCCTCCAGTCACCAGATTTCAATCCAAGAGAGACATCTTGAAGCATCAAGGTTGTTAATCTAACAAATGTGCAGCAACTGTGTAATGCTATTATGTCAATACAAACCAAAATCTCTGGGGAATTTTTAAAGCACCTTGTTTAATCTATGCCATGCAGAATTAAGGCAGCTCTGAAGGCAGAAGCAGGCCCTACCCAATACGAGCTAGGCCTACTACTTCTTCTTCTGTCCTCCACTTTCAGAATTTTTTAGGATCCAATGCGCAACATGTCAGTGCCACTGGCCTGAAAATGAGTGAAAAAGCAGCCAATATCCAAAGAAAAACTTTGAAATGCCCTCAGAAAGCCTGAAAACTATTGCTTGAGACCACTTATAAAGCAATTAAAGAAAGCCTGTCTCCTTGGAAGCAAAATATGAAGAAATGAGGGGTGGCCAAAGACTTTTGCACAGTACTGTAGCTTGCCATCATTATTGCACTGCAATGTTTCTTGTTTCTCTCTACATCCTCTTAAAGCTAAAGTTACCAACCACCATCAATTTAAAAATGAATCTGGCCATCAGAAGAGTGTACTTTCTGAAACGTATCAGAAGGGAAACTTCCAGCTTTAAGGCTCATTTCCAGAACACATCACTATTTCACTGCCTGTCGCTCTACCCCCCCAGGCTTGATAGCATCAACAGACCAACACTCTTTGGCCCTCACACCAGGCTGTGGCCTATCTTTACTCAACATCGCAGGTTTGAGCAGCCCAACAAATCAAATCATAATGGCTTCCTTTTCCCCTTCAAGACCTTTCAAGCTGTGCACAAACATTCCTTTATGCATTTTCAGCTGGACACCGGCAGTCTCCATCTGGACAGACTCGCTCAGAAATCAGATGGCGCCTCAATATTTCCAGCTATTACATACAAATGGGGTGTGTAATAAAAAAAAATAAATTTGGGGTCGTACACTATACTATATCACCCATTGAAAACAGCACAGAAGCAGAAATTAATTGCTCAGATATGCTGAATGTATTTTTACTGCTTACTGCTTTACTGCTGTAATAGAAGCTCAAGGTGGAATTTTTACAATAAATAGTGTAGTTAATAAATAATTTTTGCCCTTGATGGAATTTTATCATTAGCAGCATAGTGACTGCTTACGTCTTCTTAAGTAGATATGCATTTCAGTAACCTTCCTCATCTGAAGTCACTTTCTAAAGTTCTTTGAAATGTATAATTATCCCCATATGTAATATAATTGGCTCCTCATTGGCAGAGCTGGGGGAAAAGATAAAGACTGACTAGAATAAAGAGACTGGACTATACCTCAGTGGGGAATTCAATTAATTTCCATACTTCCTGTCCCTGTCCTCTTAGCCTCGTGCATTTTTACATTGCTTTTTCAACAGCTTTCCTTCTTCAAAGCCATTCTGACCCTACAAGGACAAGGTACAGCTTCGATGTCCTGTGGGGCCTTAGCAGAGCTGAAATACCCAATTTTAATTTGTGTGGTCAGCAGATACCATCAGCTAAATGTTAGGAGACAAGTTCATTTGCATGGAACGAAATAATTATCATGTATTTAACTTAGTGGTCATTACAGACTAAGCCTACAACCTTAATGGTATAAATATAGGATGATCGAGGTGAATTTTAGAAATATCTTCAGTTTTTAAGACAGGGATCTGTAACCCTTGCATAAAATGAAGTCCTTAATAAGAATGGTACAATAACTTCAATCATAATTTGAGCTCAAATGCTAACTCTAGTATGATAACGCACCAACAATGGCAACCTTCTAATGCTAAGTAGGTATAGTGTTTTATCATTTACTGGGTAAGTGGTCATGAAAGTAAAGCAAAGCAATTAATGCAGTTACTGCAGTTAGCATTAATCTGCATTTATACTCCTTCTCAGTGTCATAACCCATCCATCCATTCATCTATCCATCCATCTTCACGCCACTTATCCAATCACATCCTCCAGACATAGTCTGTCCAGTGTGTCCTGAGTCTACCCTGGGACCTCCTTCCAGTTGAAGCACCTCATCAGTGCTCAGAGGTGGAGGTTTACTCATAGAAGTACACATACTTGGGGTTAAAAAGCCTCTGGTAGAAGCTGAAGGACTTATCAACATTTTAATTCAAGTGAACGTAAAAAAGTACAGGCTCTAAAATCTGCTCAGTATAAATGTCATAAATTAAAGAAATTTCTACCAGTTATTTTTGTGCAAAAGTAATTGAATCTCACGCCGTTAATATAATATTAAAATAATATTAATGCAAGGGAATGTGAACTTTATTTCAACTTTTATTAGGCTAGCTATTCTAATGGATGCACTCAGCTTGAACAATCATTATGTAGAACACAAGCAGAGAAAAACAAAGCAGAGAAAAACAGCTCTTTTCACTGTTGCCTATATTGTGGACGGGTGAATTTGCCAACATAAAAGCGAGTAGAGTGCTTTAAATGATGCAGAAATGGTTTGTTTGCTTTTTCTGTCTTTCATCTCCATGTATTTTATGTAGGCCAAATGATAATTACCAATGATGGATAACCAATAGGATTGTCTTTTATGTGTTATTGCTCCCTCTACTTAGGTTCAGATTGGTTTGATGTCAAAAAGATGCACAGTGACATGAAACTATCAATAACTCCTCTCCAATCCGTTAAACCTAATGTTACAAGCCTGTTTTGAGTTGAAATTAGAGATATTTGTCTTAAAATTTAGGGAGTAAATAGAAAAAGCTGTTATAAAAATAAATGAAAAATGAACAATCAAAGATACCTGCAAACTCTAAACTTTACTTCCCACCTCTGCCAAATCAGATGACTAAACCACCCCAGCTGGCTCCTTTTCATCCACCCGATTGACTGAGTTCCTTACTCTATCTCGAAGAGAAGGCCCCAACACCCTTTGGAGGAAGTTCATTTCTGCCACTTGCATCCACCATCTCATTCTTTCAGTCCCAGAGCTGGTGACCACAGATGAGGGTAGGTCATGAGAGAAAGACCACAGAAATATGTGCTCAGGAACCTTCATTCAGGAACTTCTTGGATAATCTGATTCCCATTTTTAATGGTGCCACTTTCCTAGAATGGCTAATGAATGAATGGCTGGTATAATCTCTCTCCTCATGCTAGAAATCTGGTTCACTGTCTGCTGTCTCTTTTGGGCTCACCCACTGTGGCTGCACAGAGGTGGAGAGCAGCCTCTGCACCTACTGTATACATTTACTTTGTGCCACACAATGAGCATCATAGCAGGTGGACAGTGCTGAATTAATCAAGAGCAACATTTCCCCCATCAGGAAAGTGAACATGATTTCTATCTTTAGACTGGTTCTCGTGGTGATAAGAGTACACGCCTAGGTTCAGGCACTGTTTGCTGTCAGATTATTTGGAACACCCTTTAGGTCTTAGGAGTGACGACTTCATGAATTTCTTTACAAATAAAATTGTATCCATTAGAGAAAAAATTATTCACAGTTTACCCTCACATGTGCCATTAAATACGTCAGCTTCAACTGCTGATGTTGGTTTGGGCTGCGTCTCTCCTGTTGACCTCTCTGAGCTGACATCACTAATTACTTCCTCCAAACCATCAACTTGCCTATTAGATCCCATCCCTACAGGACTTCTCAAAGAGGTCTTGCCATTGATTAATGCTTCAGTTTTGAATATTATCAATTTATCCTTATTAATGGGCTATATACCACAGGCTAGACCTCAGTGCAGCATTCGATACAGTCGACCACAACATCTTACTACAGAGGCTAGAATACTCCGTTGGTATTAAAGGGAATGCATTACGCTGGTTTGAATCTTATTTATCTTACAGATTCC